>PVHY01002457.1:54469-126877 GCA_004024945.1 Uropsilus gracilis
TTTTTTTTTTTTTTAGTGTGTCCTCCACTTTCCACATTTTCCACTCTTGCCAAGGTGCTGAGAAATGGTAAGGCTGGGACAAGCCGACTCCAAGAAATCTGCCCTGACAGCTCAGAACCTACTCCTAAGGATGTACATTTTACCCAACAGCTGTTTCTGCTTCACTCTAATTTGTTCAGGATTTGGTTGAGACCCTAGAGTTCACATTCTGCAAAATATTTGTTAATTTTTGTTTTTAGCTGAGAAAATACCTTTTCTCTACCCAAAATGAGAACAATTTGCTGTAGGATTGAAGATGGATTTGTATTATAGTTGCAGAGGAGATTTGTTCAATTGCTTCATAGCCACATACCCAACACATACTAATTCCTTTTAACAAGAAAATGGTAAACAGGTGGAGTTGAATTCATAGATAAATAAAGAGTCCTCTCCAATCCATTCAGTTGGATTTTTGTAAAAGGAATTCCACCCAGCTGGCAGTGCACACACTTAAAGAAGTGGAGTATTTAAAAAGAAAAAAAAAGCTTTGAGAATGGTAGAAATGATAACATGCTTTCATGAAATCAACTCAGTAGACAAGACTCCAAAACCATCAGTATCCTTTTACTAGTTGCCAAAACTCCTTTCCAGTTACTATCACCTTTAGGTAGAAATGACTTATTTTCATTAAATCACCCTGATCTATTTGTTTTGGTTCTTTAACAATACCCTTAAAATTGTTGATAGTAAGAAATCTTAGACTTGTATATTTGAAGTCATTCATTTTATCCCAAAGTGAGTAACTGACTTTGTAAGCCCAAAGAATGAAGCCATGCATCTGATATCAACTTCCCCAAAAAGGTATGTTTTCTTTCCTGAAAAGTATATATTTTTCACATTCTGCAGAAAATGTAACTAGATTATTAAGAAGATCCTTATCAGTCCTGAAAAATTCCAAAGAAATCTATGGAGTCACAAGCTCAAATCATAAGAATGCTTCATCAACTTTATACATGGCATTTATTGTCCTAAACAAACTAATTCTGTGCTTAGATTAAGTGAGATTATAGACAGAAATATATGCACACATACACAGCAAAGCAGTCTCATGACAGCTGTTTTCCAACTTGTCCACTTGTATGGCAAGTACACCCAGGGCAGGTTCACTATCAATTCCAGCAGCTAGATAAGAGAGTCCTGAAGCCCTAGGATTTTATTTTATAGGCTTCCATGCTCTCTCAGAGCACCAGGTACACAGGCATATCTGGCAAAAAGGCTGGCAGGTAAGGAGGCAGGCACAGAGGGGCTGGGAGGTAGGCAAGCAATCAAACCTCCCATTCCCTGACAAATCTTTACACTCTCTCTGTATTCTCTGTCTCTGGCATTCACACTTTTGCAAATTCTGTAGCCTCGTACATCATGCTGGTAGTGTAGTTGCTGTCACTGCCACCACGGCTGCTTTTAGTCCTGCCTCTAGGCTCAGGTGAATGCACATAGAAATGTGCTCAATCACACATGCTCTTTGTGCCCAGTTGTCCTCCATTAGGGGTGATTGTGCTCTGTGTCCACTCTCCCAAGTGCATTAACATGATCAACGTTGTAGTGATAGCTATAGAGGCAAGTAGTGTAAAAAAACTGATTAACTCATTTACCCTATACCAGCATTTAGTCCTCAAAGTGTTTTCTTTTGTTATTTCTGTTTGTTTTTACTTTGTTGATATATATGATATCTATAAAAGATGTTTTATATATATATAAAACATCCTTTTTGAGCAATAAGTATTTTAATAACAACACAAGTTAATGAAACTTAATTTTAAAATAAAGAAATTTTCACTATCCAAGCAAGGTGAAAAAATTCACCTGTCCTAATTTGCATCCTGCAGACTCTTAGCACATTATTTTCCAGCGGGTTGGATATTAAGAAATAAACTTGTACTTTGACATAGTGTTGCCTTCAAAATTAAAACCCAAATTTTATGAAGTTAGACTTGTCTTTATTCTGATATTATTGTATATTCCATTCTGGGATTTTTTTTGAATGTTCACAATAACCTGCAGTTTGAAAATCCTACTCCTAAGTCACCCAATCTACCCCAATGTATTCTCTCAGAAGACCCCAAAGGATTCACTATCCAATCCATGGACCAAGAAGGATGTGATGGAGAATCCGAATTCTAACCCAGTGTCCTGAAGTTCATGGCCAGCTTACATCCCACTCAGTATGGTTCATCCCATTCTGCTTTACCTTATATACACCATGTAATTTTCTATTCCCATCAAGTCATATTTTCCATTGAACATGGAGTTATACTTAATGTGGCTTAAGTTGTCCCTCATTCCCATTTATTTCTTCATCCCACTTACTTATTCATCCAGGGGATATTGTGTTATTTTTTTTAAACTTTGAATTACTTAAAGAACTTTAAAATGACACAAATGTATCTTAAATATATCACTTTGTCTTTAACTTCAATTCACTTGAAGACATGTCTTATATCTTCAGTTGAATAATATCAAATTCAGTATGTTCCCACAAATCCAATTTTGCAATTTGTGAGGTTTCATTTCCAGATCTACTGACTCTCCAATAAAAAAGACCTGTTTTCACTTTGAATTAAATGCTTCCAAACTTCCAGTTTGGTCTCATCCTAGAAAGTCATTTTGTAGGTAGATGGGTTAGGTGAGGGTTCCTCAAGTCCCATGTCAAATTACTAGTATGGAACTTGCTGACCCAGAGTATTATCCCATGCCATTTTATTCCCTTAGGCACCAAAAATACTCTAAATTAATTTCCAAGCTTTCTTTTCATTATATTTTTAAAATAACAATTCTATGTCTTAAAGGTAGTCAATAGAATTTAATACATACTTATATATATATATAGCAAAATCTTTCCAATAGTGAAGCTTGTTAAAATTACCTTCTCACATGATTAATTCCACAAATATGTGAGTGTGATGAGAACTGTCAAATTCTGCCTTTAGCAACTTTCTAGTATTTGCTATTATTATATTATTACCAAAGGTCATTTTGTTCTACATTAGCATTCTAGACTTCATCCAAATTTATACTCCTCGATCAGCCTTCACCATTTCCCCCACCTCCCCACTCCTGGTAATCACAATTCTACTTTCTAGCTATTAAACATTTCAGAATTTACTTATAAGTGCAGCTTTCTTCCTGTATCTGGTTAATTCACCTAGCATAATGTTTTCCAGTTTCATTCATACTGGTAAATGGCAGAATCTCCTCTTTAAAATATTGAACACAATCCATATGAAAGTATATATAAATGTGTATATCTGCATGTATGTATGTTTTATTTACCCTAAAACATAATTTAATTAATATATTAACTTTAATATTGAGTTTTAAAATTTGTGGAGCTTTAGAATTGTCTACTTGGCATGTAATTTTCAAACAAAGATAATTTTACTTTTTTTCTCTACTTGGATGTCTTCTCTTTCTTTTACTTGTCTTATTACTCTTGGACCTGAATATATTTCCCTGACCAATTTTTCTAATGAGGATTTTTAATACTATCTTGAGTGACAGTTATGCAATTAAGTGTCCTAGTTTTGTTCCCAATCATATAGGAAAAGTTTCAGCTATTCTCCATTGGTTATGATGTTAACTGTGAGCTTTTCATCAATGTCCTTTTTCATATCGAGGAAATTTATTTTAAGAACTGTTTTTTTGAGTTTTATCAATGACTATTGAATTTATTCAAAAGTATTTCTTTATCTCTTGAGATGACTATATGGTTTCTACTACTCATTCTATTAATATAGCATAACATATCAATTGACTCATGTGTGTTAAACAACTTTGAATTCAGAGATAAAGTCACCTTGGTCAAATGTACAATCTTTTTGATGTATTTTTGAAGCCAAATTGCTAGTATTTATTGCAGATTCTTCTTATTTAATTTAATTTTATTTTTGGTATCTTTTTTGTATGTGGCATTCACATTCAGATCTCACAGCATGAGTCTGAATCCCTGAATTGCTTCTGCTTTGCTTTGGAAGTTAAAGAACTGATGTTCAATCTTCTTTGAATGTTTGATACAATCCAACTATTATGACACACTACTCTGCATTTTATCTTGTGAGGTTTTTGATTATTATCTCAATCTCTTTATTTTGATTGATGTAGTCAGGCATTTTGTTTTTTCTTTATTTAATTTTGGCAAGTTATCTTTTATCCAGGAATTCATCTATTCTAGGCAATCTAATTGGTCTGCACATAAATATTCATAATAGTTTCATATTTTGTTTTATGAGGCATATGTTGTAATATTTTCTCATTTATGATTTTATTTATTTGTCTATTAGTCTAGCTAAGGTTTTGTCAATATTATTTTTTTCCAAAGAGTGACTCATTCTTGTTGGTTTTTCTATTGATTTTTATTATCTATTTTATTTACTTCTTTTTTGATCTTCATTTTGAACCCCATCAGTTCAGTTTGGGTTTAGTCATTCTTTTCCTATTTTCTGAGGTAAAATAAAAAGTAGGTTCTTCATTAAAGTTCTTTCTTCCTGTTTTAAATGTAAGTGCTCATCACTATAACCTTAATATACTGATTCCCCTGCCAGTTTTCTCTCTTCTTTCCATGCTGACTAGTTTTCCCTTCTCCTCATCCTTATGGAATCCTGAATGCTTTTCCCATTAAATCTTCCCTGATCTACAGGTTGTTTCCACATCTATGCTGTCACTTATTTAACTACCTCTAGTGTCTTCTATATATAGTCCTTGGCTATTTCACTTCTCTCCTGTGTTGTAAATTATAAACCAGTTTGCTATCCTCCAATCTCCTAACAGTCTCATACAGTTCTGAGAGTTCCACTACTTTTCATTTTTTTAAACCTATACTCACTTATCAGTTTGAGTGCCATCTCTATTATTCAAAATTATAAGTCAGAAGATACTAGTTAGTCTTATTCCTGTACACATTACTGTATCTCTATGTAGTAAAACAGTCCACTTATTCAAATAGCTAGTTAATATAGATGATAGTTAGAAAATATTAAAGAACTGCCTCCTTCTAGAACATCAGAAGTCTGACTTAGACACTACCAAGCAAGACCTGGTACTGTCTCTACACCTAGAGAGACACTTTATTCTGCTATTTAGCAATCACTGTCAAGCAATGGAGGAAAGGTCAGGTAAATTATGCTATGTTTGTACAGATAAGTTTGTGGATTATTGAACTAGCATCTGCAAGATCATTTAATAATATGAAAGTGCTTACACTGATTACACTGTATGAAAAAAAAAATAACATTTTCCAGAAAACATCAATAACACACAAAAGAAAAAATAAACATAAATAAAATATTAGCAAGTAATTTTCTTTATATCTTATATGTACACTATTGTGCTTTGAATATATATTGTTTATATCATCATATAAAATGTATATTTGAAAAAAACATATGAGGGATTCATTGGAACTTTTGTTACAAAAAGGCTGACTCTACTGAAAAATACAAAATCAGGGACTTCAAAGTTCAGTCAGAAGGAAAGCAGCCTTGTTTGCTAAGTAGGCACGTTCCCTGTGTTTGGAACAAGAGCACAAGAGAATCCTAAGGACAATGTGGAGAGTTGGGTGTGGGGTTGGTTGATGACAGGCTGAAGTTTAGAGATGAAAAAAGAAAAGGAGGGAAAGGGGGGGAAGGGAGGGGAGGGGGGCAAACCCTTGAGATTACAAAGTTGTGAAATTTATATATAAATAAAAAATATATATTTAAAAATAAATAAATAAAAAAGAAAAAAGAAAAGATCTCCTCTGCTCTTAAGGTTCTTAACCTGCCCCACCTTAGCATCCACCCACTTCCTATGACTGTCTCGCTCCCCCATCCTTTATTTAAATACAGGCAGCAGCACGGAGACCAACTTTGTGAATCTTTTCAGAGAGGTCCTTCTAATAAGGATCAAACTAGAGGTTCTTGCAAAATGACATACTCTAAGAAAAAATAAATGAAAAATACGAAAATCCATTCCATTAAATTTGACTTTAAAATAAAAAGATAAGAATCAAAGTCTATATCAAGACTATTGGTATAACATTGATTTCATGGTATTAACTCACTCAAACACTTATGAAGTCTGTTTTGTAGAGAGTATCCACCTCAGCTTTGTGTACACTGCCTTTTCATAAGTAGGTGGGCTTTAGTTTTAGTTGTGGGAAAGCAATGCTGGAATTTTCTACCTATAGCTTGATTGTGTATAAGCAGTTATCATGGTTAAATGAGGTTAATTATTTTGGTAGAAGAGGGAAACCACAACATTCATGGAATGATTAAGAAGTATTTAAAGTAGTATTCTTTTGGTGATGGTTGGAGAAGCCAAAGTTCAGGACTGAGAAACATCTGAAATGTTTTTCTAGGCAGTTAATCCATTTGAAAAACTTCTCACAATCATTAAAGCAAACATCAGATTCTCTGTACCACACCCTTCAAACTGGCAAAGAACTCTAAGTCAGGCCCAGCAGAGCTTGACCCTTGAATATGATACTGTTAAACCCTCTGATATCAAAAATGTCTCTTAGACTAGATATTTGTCAAATTTGTCAACATGGGCATACTTAACCTATGGTCTCACATAAACTATTTCATCCAAGAAGAAAAACTGGAAACAGGCATGTTCTGCCTGTGTGTGTATGTGCCTGTGTGTGTGTGTCTGATATGTGTACATTGTGTGCATGTGGGAGGGTGGGGGTATATTGGGTCCTAACTTACACTTACCCATGTCTCTGTGGCTATATGTGACAATCCCATGGTCACAGCTACAGTTGTAGGATTAAGACCACATTCCATGAGATGCTTCCCATAAAAAATTAAAATAAGTAAATAAATAAATAATAAAATAATCTCAAAAGGATAAGAAAAACAGCTAGAGGATAGAAAGAAGAAGGACAGAGGGAACTTTCAGGGTAGTTAGTAGTATAGAAAGGAGCAGAAGAAAAGGAAGTGTTCACAAAATTAAGTCACTGCATTTCCCTCACAAGAAACATTTTTCCTTAACAATCAAGCATTTTGAACAGCATTTTCAGAAGCCTCAGAAAGAGGGACACCAGTCAAAAATGTTTGACTCCATTGTACTAATTAAAGACTTAGATTGCCTGGGATATTTTTGCCCTCCTGTCCTAACTGAAACTGCTTAAACACTCTTCAAAATTGCAGCATTTTCAGAGAGCATGGAGAAGGCAGGACCAGGATCTTATGAGTTGCTTTATTTACTAGATAATAGTTATGAGAGATTACTTTATGACAGGGTCTTTTCTAAGTATATCCTGTGTTGTGGAGCATAACATTTGTGCACATTTTTACAGGCAAGCAAATAAAGACTAGAATTTGAGCAACTTGCTCAAAATTAAGAACTTGTTCAAAAGTTTCAAGAATCAGAGGCAGAATCCAAATCCCAGGCCTCACATTTTGCACATTCCTGGGTGTGAAAATGCACAATGAAGGTGATTTATATGAGATGAATAACAATGTGATAGTAGAGATAGTGGACCATGTCCTTCACATACCTCTCAGGGCAGGTTAATGTGAGTGGGAGCCCTTAATACTCATGGTAGGGACACTGCGCTGTGATCAGGGGGTCTGGGTTCTGAAACTGGACCACATTCTCTATGTGGGTTGGCAATAGCCAGTTCATCTTCTAGACTCTCCGTTTTCTCATTAAGCAAATAAAAGAGTTTCTACTTTACCTCATAAGTCTTTTGGTAGGACCAAAGGAGATAAATACAAGTGAAGGTGTTTCACATATTGTAGCATCAGAGATGAACAGGCCTTGACACTGGCTCTATTTTCTTCTATCCTAGTGGTCCTCTTGGCTGTTCTTTGCATTTTGTCACTGAGGAGCTCAAACAATGCTATTATTATTTCAAGGAAAATTGAACAAACTCATGGAGTGTACAGAAAAGTGAAGCTGGGAAATACTGGCAGATCAGATGGAAAGTAGGAATCTGAATAACCATGCCTTTTAGAAGACAATTCAAATACCCTTTCCCAATATCCAAGGTCTCTCCCAATGCACCTCCACAGATTTCATGTTTCAGTAGAAATTCCAGACACATAGTTACTCTCTTATAGCAAGCTCTCTCAGACATCCTACACCTTTCACTTGTGGAATAACATTGATGCTCCATCTCCTTTACTGTGTTTAAATTCAGTCCATATGTTATCAGGAAACATCCCTGCTCCCTCCTCAGTGTTCATATATTATTCACTGCGTTACATAATTCTTAAGCATCCTTATCTCCATTACTGTTAGTTTTTCAAAGGTAGGAAACATGCTTCTTTTATGTTGTTGAACCTGGTTCTCTAAATGAATGTGATGAAATTCTAGTCAATTAAGCTAAATTAGTATATGTTCACAGTACCTTGTAAGGGCAGGGAAATGCAGATCTGACTATTTTGATGCTAAGGAAAAAAAGTTCTCTAACAGAAAGCTTCATAATATTATAATGTGCAAAGTATTTTACTAGCGTCTATGATCTCTTACATTCATTTCATAATTAACCCAAAGCATCTCAATAGCTTTATTAGGTGGTTCTTGCAACCACATTGCAAGTTTTCCATGATGAAACTATTTTATTAAGTTGTTTCATCACAATTTCTCAATAAAGTTACCTGATGACTAAATGAATGGATTGGTTTACTGTACTGAATCCCATATCACTTCATTAAAAAAAGGTAGCTGTATACACAGAATAAAATGAATTATAAATTCATTGAATTTAAAGGCAATGAATTAACAGCCTTTCATCTATTTTTCAAGCTTAATGGATTAAAAAAGATGTCATGTAGTTATTAAAATTTTTTCTTGATGCATAAAAATAGTTAAGGATTCAAGAACTATCAGTGAGAATCTGGCTAGTTTTTCAGATTTCATTTTTTTACAACAAAAGTGAAATATGAAAATATCTTCCAAAAGTTCACATTTCTAAGATAAATGTTACTAGAAAAAAATAATTGAAAGTAGAACTCAGTGGCTGGTTAATCTCAAGAGTGTCATAGTAAAATGGGGTGATACATAATTTGGCTACGATCATGGTAGATTTCACAGGCTGATGCAGTTTGAAGAGTACATGAAGATGTAAAATAGTTTTACAGAAATGCCAGAAATAATGCATTATGTTAAATATCCACCTACAATGTCATATATTCTACAGTGAAACCTTCTCCCCAAGAGTCCAATTGGAGCCCATTAGAGTTCTCTGTGATGTTTCACATATTAAAAAGATTAGGCCTTGAGAACCAAGTAAAGTCAGAGAAGTATGTCTCACCATGGCATTTTCCTAATCAAATAGTCAAATTTGCTCTCTCATCCAGGAAACTCATGATTGGGTTTTTTGGGGGGAAGACACAGCATTTCAGATTGAGTTCACTTGGCTGAACAATGCCTCACCCTCCCACTGGGAATCATGAATCAAAATGAAAAGTAAATTGGATTTTTGAGGAACCCAGGTTCAAAGGTGAAGTCGAGGCAGGACTTTGCACATGGATACAGATGCCTTAGAAATGTTGACCTACAAAACTTCTCAAAACAAAACCATCCAAGTCCCAAAAGCAAATGTGCATAACCCAGGATCTCAAAGTTGTCATTTGAGTGGAGAAAATAAAGAAAGATAAAAATTTATTGTACCATAAGCTTGAAATTTCTGAAGAAAAATAATTGAAATAGATAAAATATTTAAAAATAAGGAAAGCATTCCCTATTCATACTAATTTGATTCCCAATTGTTATTTATTTTAATCCTAAACATAATTTACAAAGGAAAGAAGCAGAACTCATTAGAAATAAAAGATGACTAGATTTATAATAGGATTTATTACTCTTATGAAAGTAAGTAAAAGGGAAAACTGTGATTGAACATAGAGAAATGGGTTATCTCATATAGCTGGTACATTCTATCAAGATGCAGTTTATATGGAATAGAAGATAACAGAAAGAGGAAGAGATAAATACCCACAGAGTAATTATCAGTAAAGATATTCCAAACAATAAGAACTCAGTATTTTCCCCATATTCATTTCCTTCCCCCATCTATTTCTCCTCCATTATGGTTATCATTATCATTGTTACAATTTTCAGCAGTGAGGAAAAGATGCAATCCCTGGATGTCTTATAGCGAAAGCACTACTCAGAAGAAATTCAAATATAGTTGCAATATACTAGAAACTTCTTGAAACTCAGAGGTACTTAGTGGTTATGCCATCATCTTATTTCTTGATTTTTTTTTACTAGTAATGCCTTTTTTTGCATCTATTCTTATCACTAACCACAAACACAAACACAATGTCTCTCTAGCTCTCTTTACCACACACACACACGCAGACACTCACTAATATAATCAACACTGTACAATAAATCTTACAATCTCTTTATTGCACTCCCAATTTAACTCAGTTTTATGAAAGAATGATAATTTTAAAGTAGTAACATTTTGCTTTGAAAAAAAACAATATCAATTGTTGTTTTAAATCCAATGTTTTTGAGTCTTCCTTAAAAGGCTATAAAAGTTAAATCATCACAATAATTTGGAGAAAAATGAGACTGAGGAGTAAAGAAAGCAGGAAAGAGGGAAACAAACTACCATGTAAGATGTAGATATGTCAAGTATGGAATAAGTATTTTATATTATCTTGGTTGCTAACCACGATAAGCAAGAAACCAGTAGAATTGGGGACAGAATTGTTGTCTTTCAGATCTAAACCTATGTCTCCATTTTAATTGTGTATTTAAATGAAAACAAAACATAAAAGTTAATTGTATACACTGAGACATTTAGTGAAAGAACTTTATAATAGGGGAAAAAACAAGTTTAATATCAAACACCAGGAGACTGAAGACACAACTCTGAATTAAGTAGTGATAAAAATAATAATTCTGACAAATTACAATAACATAAAAATATCTATATGGAAATGAGATGGAATATTCAACAATGCTGTGATCATGGATAACTAGGAGAATAAAGTTATAAATCACTTAGAAAATGATGGCCGTATATTAAGAATTTAGATATAAAATCTTCAACAAAATGTTAGCAAGTCAAATACAAAACAAATCACAAGAATTATGTAACAAGTCTAAAAGGTATCTAGTCCTGGTATGCAAGGTTGGTTTAATTTAAAAAGCATAATCAGTGTAATACCGCACATTAACAATCTAAAGAAGAAACATGAAATTATATGATCATATTAATTGATCCAAAAATTTAGCAAAATTTAATACACAGAAAATAAAAAAAATCTTTTGCAAGATAGCGATAGAACTTCCTTATTTGATTTTAAAAAATCTGCAAAATGTTCTACATGTAACATTATGTTTTATTGTGAATGAAAACATTTTCCACCTATGAATAAGAAAAAGATCAAGACAAGGAAATCGAACATCACCTTACTCAATTTAGTACTAGAAGTTCTAGCCATTGTAATGAATCCAGGAAAAGAAATAAAAGGTATACACAATGGAAAGGAGAAAAAAGTTGTTCCTATTTGCAAATGACATTATTGTGCACTTAGAAAATCTGAAGAAATTGACTAAAGAACAGAAGAATTAGTCCTTTTAACTAGGTTTGAGAATTCACATTCATAACAAAATCTTTATTAATGATGGTCATGTGGAATAAATTAAAAGCACAATACTATTTGCCATAATAAAATATTCAGGTATGAATTTAATTAAGCATGTATTGGAACTATATGCTGAACATTGCAAAATGAAGAAGAAAGAAAATTTAAATAGATATGTATACTATGTTCATAGATTGCAGGATCACCAGAGTAAAGATGTCAATTTTCCTAAATTGAGCTAAAGTTTTAATAAAATTTTTACTGAAATCTCATCATTAGGTTCTGTAGACATATACAAACTTATTCTATTATTTATAAGGAAAGGTAGAAGCCCTATAAGAATTATCAGAAATAGCTTAAGAATTAAAGTAATCACTCTATGGCGCATGCCTTTAATCCCAGCTACCTGGGAAGCTGAGGTTGGGGATTGCTTGAGTCCATGGTACCCCGGGCAATGTGAGCCTGCGGTTCCATGGGCAAATAGTGAAACCTAGTCTCAAAAAAAAAAAAAAAGTAATCACTCTATACTCAGTTATGGAAATTTTTAAATTCTATAATATTCAATACAGTGTGGTATTGGTGTAAGACTAAACACATATATCAGTGGAACAGATCCAGAATAGAAACGCATACTGAAAAAATATATATTTTCTGACAAATTCCCAAGTGCAATTTAATTATAGAAGAATGGTATTTTCAAGAATAAGGCTGAAAAAAGTAAATATCCAAGTGAAATACAAAAATTAAACCCAGAGCTTCACTTCATACAAAGATACCTCAACATGCATCATGAATTGATATATAAATTATAAATCTATACAAATCTTAGAAAAATTCTTTAGGATGAAAGGTCAGCAAAGTGTTCTTAGACTTGACACCAAAATCATGATACATAAAAGGAGATACTGACAAATTAGGTGGATCGAACCTAATTTAAAACTGTACTTGGAAAGACTCTGTTAATAGGTTAGGGGAGAAAGAAAGAAAGAAAGAGACAGAGAGACAGAGAGAGACTAGGAGAAAATATACAAATCATACATTTTACAAAGGATTTTATCTATCATTCATAATCATATACCAAAAATCAGTAAAGTAGCAAACAATCTAACTACGAAATGGGACACAGAAACGAATGAACATAGAAAGACAAATAAAACATTGACTCGCAAAAACCCTTTCCATAAAAGTATTACTGTTACAATATTATTCTTCAGAAATAGTGATTTAACAACCAGGTTTTTTTATCTTATTTTTCATGTTCCTAACAAAACAAACATGTTTCATGTTTCATGTTCCTAACAAAACATGAAAACAGCATATTAGGTCATCTCTGACATTCTTATACTTAATTACAATAGTAGAAAACCAAACTAGAATTTCCCACAGTGATATTTCCAGAAGATTATATCTAAACTGAAATTGTTGAACTAAGGGAACTTCTTAAAGCAAAAATTTATCGCTATATATTTTTTCAATTATGCGACAAGAATTCAAACTTTATCTTCAATGCATCTGTAAAGGTTGAATGTAAATACTGCCTGCCTTTTAAGTTGAAATCCTATGATTATACCCATCTGATTGAGTCCTCAAAGTCACTGTGTTCTAAACACTGAAATGCATTAGGGGGTTGACCAAGGAGTCAGTCTCTTCCAATGAGGAGATGAACAATGGCTAAGACAAAATTATTAGAATAACTCAGAGCTCTGTAACAAAGACTTGTTCTTCCTGTGGGGTCCTTGGAATGCTTTCCATCACTCCCTGGGTATTCCTTTTGGATGATTTTCTTGGAAAATATTCACTTTGGTCTTTGGTTTATTCCACAGCTTCTCTAAGAAGTCAAAGATAAAAACTGACCTTGAGCTCAAGTAACTTCTAATGTGTCACATATGAACACAAGAAGATAAAGTTCTGTCTGGTTGAAAAATAATAATTCTTCCAAAGCAGTGTTCTAAGTAGTACCTATGATAATAACATCAATTATTCTGTATATTAATAAAGTAACTTACATATACATTTACCATGGCTTTTCACATACTTTATACTTTTGATGTCTCATGAAAATGCTCTGAGGTGAAAAATATTGTTTTCATTATCCTCAGATGGAAAAAATGAGACTTGAGTATATATGTGCTTGTCTAAATCAATTGACCAGCAAGCACTGCAGATAACATTTAAATTTCAAATCTCATTTGTAGCATTAAAGAGATATTCAAAGGTAAAAACAGATAGCAGCAGCTTAAAGTAATTTATATATATCTTGTGAGTTTTTAAGAACATGTCCATATGCAATTGTAATTTACATAACAGTCATAATTATTGTATTATAGTTTATATTTTATATTTATTATATAATAATTTATTCAAGTTGTGGCATAATTTTTATTATTATGCTGTTATTCTATGGTGTGGGGCATTAAAATTTATTTCACCATTTCCCTAATATGCATGGCTTTTTTTTTCTTTGGTTAATTATTTACTTAGTATAATTTCTTAAGTCTCTGAGTTTTTATTCAAAAGTCTGGAAATTTCAATAATTAATACTAATTATTATATTCTCAAGTAGATCATAAAAATTTGCATAGAGTTGTGCCTGAATCTATACTGCAAGTCTATCACAGTTACAAGAGCATTTTGCTTTATCATTTTTAAATTGGAGTAAATATCAAAGGGTTTTATGTATTCACTAAACAGAATACTTATTCAACTGTCAACCAATTTCATCTCCTATCACATAATATTTTCTCTTGTATTTACTAAGGTCTTCATATTCTTCTTAGATACTTAAATTATTTTATAATAAAAGCCATTTTCATTATGGATTAGTTGCATTTCAGATTTGTTTCTCTTTAATATTAGATTTAACTTTTAATTACATAGATTTTTTTTTCTCTTTTTTCTGTAGCTTCAAAGCAGATGTCATTTTCCATCTTAGTCTAATATCAAATTTGTTTTCTACTTTAATCTGATTGACTTTATTATAATGTTATAGCTCTATTTTTCATCCATACGAAAAAAAATTTTTTTTTTTTTTTTGAGACTAGGTCTTGCTATTTTTGCCTGTGGAACAACAGGCTCTTGTTGCCTGGGGTACCACAGACTCAAGCAATCCCCAGCCTCAGCTTCCCAGGTAGCTGGGATGACAGGCGCGCGCCACCACGCCCAGCTATTTTTTTGGAACTAGGTCTCACTACATGCCCCAGGCGAGACTCGAACCGCGATCCCTAAGCCCCGGCCGCTTCATAGGCTGAAGCTTACAAGCACAAGCCACCGTGCCCGGCCATACGAAATATTTTTGTAAAAAATGTAGATATATCTTTTTTAATTGAGGCTTTTTGTTCTTTTAGATTTTATTTATATGTATAATTAAAACATAAAAAAACCTAGGAGGCAGGCTTAATATAAAATATGAATCTTTTGTTGTAATTTTTGATGATGTTCTCCTTCCTTAGTGTTAATCACTTTCTACATTTTGAGAGATATATAAACTATATGTATGTGTATATATATTTATATATAATGCATATATTGTTTATTTTTATGTTTTAGACATCAGAATTTGACTTCTTATGATTGGAGATATGAACTTAACTCTCCCCACCCTATATTACTACATACATCCATATCTTCATACTTCTATAACCCTAATAAAGTTATATCCTTCTGCTGCTTAGATCTAATAAGATTATCTAAATGTTATTTACAGCTGGGCCATGCAGCAAACTACAATTATTCTTTCTATTTTGCATAAACTCTATTCTCCCTGGATCCAATGAAAGTTTTATTTACTTTTGTTTTTTCGTTGCCTATGCTCTTGCTATTATGACTAATTCACCCCCCCAACTTTTCCCCAGTGTTCAGAAACATCCAGTTTTCTATCATTTTCATCTTCTTGGAAAATTTTATTCCAGAGCTGCTGATCTGCTCCAATCTGGACTAGCTTATTCTAAGTAACCAGAAGGGCTGTTATATGGCATTTATCCTTAGCATTTCTCTTCACTTGTTGCCAGGAGTTAGTGCAAGCGACAATGGGAAATAGACTCTCAAGAGAGAAATATTCTTGTTTATGTCACAATCCAAGATGGTAGATAATAGGCTCTTCCGTGTGGTAAGTTTAAGATCCAGTTAGTTTGCTTTCATATTGTAAATTTATCATCTGTTTGAACCTACTCATCACTCATACAAACTCACCTCAAGGGGAGTAAGAGACACTCTCACTTCTTGAAAACAGTAGTCTGAAACTAATATAATCAATTTCATAGACAAGAACTCAATGATGTGGTTACACTAAACTACAAGAGATTTTGAGGGAATGTATACTAATTGTGTGCTTACTGGAAAAGGGAAGGGTTTTTACAGTTACAGTGTCAAGGATTTTCCTTGTGTTACTTGCTTCAGTGGGATCTTCTGTTTCCCAGAACCTGTGTCTTCTTTCTTGTTTTTACTTTTGTGGTTGGAAGAATACATGCTAAAGCACACTTTCAACTAGGAGGTATTTTTTTAATGTATTACCCTTTATTTATTTACTTATATTTAATAGCGGTAACAGTGGTTTGCAGTGTGATGGAACTGGAGGTGGTTGTGCTAAATGAAATAAGTGAGAGGAAGAAAGACAAATACCAGATGACTCCACTTACATATAGAAAACAATGAAACAAAACAAAGGAACAGACAAAACAAACTCTAGGAGGTAAATCTTTAGTGGTAGTGACAGTCCAAAAGTATCTTTATTCTATTATCACTTTTAATTCAGTTTGACTGAGCACAGATTTCTCGGTAGGAAAACATTTTCCCTGAAAGTTTTGAAGGTCTTTCCATAAAAGTTTTGAAAATATGGCTTTGTTTTTGCAGAATCCAAAGACAATCACAGTTATGATCTTGGATATACTTAATTTTTCCTCACTTGGCCACATATATCCTGAAATGGCATAGTATGACAATTTTGATGCATTTTTCCAAATACTTCATACAACTTTTTATTCTATAACTCACCTCCCCCAATTCTAGGGGATATTTGAATTATTTCTTGGTGATTTTTCCCTTCCATTTTCTGCATTGTCTATCTGAATTATAGTTTTGGATACTGACCCATCTCAGATGATCTCTAATATTTTTGTTTTTCTTTCCTACTTGTATCTCTTTTTGTTTTACTTTTTAACATAATTCCTAACTATCAGCTTCTAAAGCTTCTATTTTATCATATTTTATATTTTAAGTTATAGTTGACAGTGCTTTTTTCTTGGAGTCATAATTATTCTTGCCTCATCGATGCACTATCTTTACATAATTACCTATTGTTTAATACTGTTATTTCAACCATGTTGTTATTTTCTGTTTAAAAAATGCTCAAATACTTGGGGATCTTTAACTGCTCAGGTTTAAGAGTAACTCTCTAAAGGTAGATGGGAACTGCTAAACACTGTTCTTTCTTGTCAAATTTGGACATCACTATAGAGTAATGTCACTGAGTTGTATCACTGAAGTAAGTTCTTATGTGTGTGTTCAGATCTTTTCCTGCTAACCACTCAAATTCTGCACAGACAAAATCACCCAGTGTCTTAATGAAAGTATAAGACACATCCAGATTTCTGTAAAAAAAAAAAAAGTGGGAAAACAGAGGTCTTGGGAACCCGACATTCAATGTACAAACTTTAATGAAATTCCCAGGTTTTCACTAATATTTCCCTTCTTTCAAATATGCCTCATTGCTGTCTCAGTCAAGAAACACACATTTTACTTCTACAGAGCATAAACCTCCAATCTCTGTTATAATAAGAAGATTCCAGATGAGCAGGGGAGGGAATTTGGTTATTTAACTGTATCTTAAAGCTGAATATAATCCAACCTCCTGTTTTCAACAATGTCTTCATACACTCCACTTCCAGAGGTACCTGGTGCTGACAATTTCTGAGTCTCTTGAGGGATATGTGGTACAGATGGAGTAGCTGCTCAGCTTTCTCCACTGCTGATTTAGGACTCAGCTCTTTCAGGTCGGCTAAGTGTTTTAGCATCCCTCTTTTACTTTCTTTCCAATATTTGTTGCTACTGCAACTCCTCACTGTTTTATATATATGCACTTATCTTTTAGTGTCATTTTAGTGTGTTTTCAAGGAAAGAATGGAGATAGAGGTGCTTGATACTTATCTTCAACACAGATATCCTTAATAAAACTTTTCATTTTCCAAATTGCTATCCTATCAGAACAATAGTTAATAAATAACTCTATGTTCTCTTTATTTCAAATGCTGATTTCACTTACACAAATTAGAATTAATTGATATAACTAATCTTTACACCAGCATCATAATGTACAATATTGCCATTCTAGAACATTCTATTTGATCTAATAGTTGCCCAGCACAAACTACCACTCTTTCATTCATTTATTCAGATATCCCACATGCAAAGAACTCAGTGAAGATTCATCATACAAGTAACTTGTTAATAACACCACATGCAGACTTTTGCTTTGCTTTAAAAGAAAGGTATCCTTAAATTAATACCAATTCTATTAGTCATCCCTCTTCACATAGATGGCATCCAGGATTGTTTGATTCCAGGTCTAAATATCAAAAAACTTTTAGGCTGACAGTTCAACAAAGAACATGATTCATTCATTTAGCCTAATTTTCTTCAATCAGAAACACACAGAGTCACATATGAACACAAAACTTCCTCAGCTATAATAGACCTCACTTAGATTTCTGCTTACTTAAAACTCAGAAATTTTGCAAGATATGAACTCCTACAATCTAAGTAACATCTTCTTACCAGATAAAGATTTAAAAGAGAATGAATTTTACAGTTTAACAGTTGAAAAAAAGAAATATGCTGTATCCTTCCCCGTCTTATTCTATCATTAAGCTGAAATTATTCTCCATGTATGCTATTAAAATGATTTTTATTGCTTTACAACACTGTGTATGTTTAGGAATGTATGTTTGCACTTTACCATGTATGATATTATACCATGCCCTCTACCAAAATCCCAATAACCTTCCACTATAGTTCATTGGATACCCTCTCCACCCATTTTGGATATCCTCAGTTCTATAGTAGGATTCCAAGGGTCTGCTTTGTTTTGCTTTAACTTGTTATTTTGTTTTATTTTTATATTACATACAGAAGTGAAGTCATTCAGTAGTTTGTCTTTCCCCTTCTAACATTTTGCTTAGCACAGTTCCCTCCATTTCCATATTGTCTCAAATGCAAAGTTTTATCTTTTTTCATAGTGGAGTCATAGAGCAACAAACAGAATGAGGAGACAGAGAATTCACCTCTATGAATTCCCTTAAATAATTTTCTCAGTACCAGACCTTTCTTATATGGACTACACAACCATCTAGTCTGATTTTCACTTCTTAACACAAATATGTGTTACAAATAGTAAGAGAAACTCACATTCAGAAGTAACTTTTTTTCTACAATACAGATTTAACTGGGAAAACTATTTAGGGGATTTACTTCACTACAATTCTAGCTTCCTGTCTGACAGATAAAATATAATCAAATAACCATTTTTGAACTATATCTAGCAGAGTTATGCTCATTAAGCCAAGTAATTGCTGTATTTTCAAATGGTTCCTTAGTGCTGAAATGTATTATATGTAGCTATTAGAGTAACCAAAATGTTTGGACCAGAAGAGGGAATGCTGGATACATGAAGGAATAACCTATATTATTCAGAGTTTTACAGTGGAGATAAAGCAAGAGAAATTATAATTTTATATTTATGAGAAATATCACTGTATATATGGCACTCTTGTGGAAGATAATTCAATTATGTCTAAAAGAATTGTGTATTAGTTTTAAACTGTTTGTTTCTTATTCTAGATCTTATCCATTTTAGAGGCTGATTGTGTGATTTTTGGCTTGTTCTTGTGATCACTCTGAGACATTAAAACAATGGTGTGAACTTATTGGAACATTCTCCTCCTAATCTCACTGGAAAAGTATAAAAATTTTAATGACCTATTTATGGTTCTCAAAAATTTGATTTAGGGTGGGAAATATTGGACTAAGCTACTTCTTTGTAATCAAAAGCACATACCAAAAATTAGATAGTCTATCAAAAGGAGGAACTTAGGGTCCAAAAGTAAAATGGAATCCAAATGTTTGCTATAAAAAGAGACACAGCAGAAACAAGATTCTCAGCCTACCCCACCCACTCAAACTCCCACCAAAAAAAAAAAAAAAAAAAAAAAAAAAAAAAAAAAAAAAAAAAAAAAAAAAAAAAAAAAAAAAAAAAAAAAAAAAAAAAAAAGAAGTTATTCAATTAGGCATTTGAAAATCCTTAAAGGACTAAGCCTTATTTAAGTAGGTGATCTTTGTAATAACAAAATTAAAATGCAACAGCTAAAGTAAAAATTAAGGGAGCAGTCAAGAGTGACCCAATCTTTTCCATACCACACATATGACTTTTCTCAATTCCAGCTGTTTCACTATGTTGACTTTGACAAGACAGTGGTCAGAGGCTGAGTAATATTCAACCTTTTCATCTCAAGGTCTCTGAATTTTTTCCTCCTGGTCTTCTCATCCAAGAACAATACATTCATATCTTAATTACCCACCCCCACCCCTGGCTAAGGGGCCAAATCTACACTGTAGTCACTTAAAAATGGGGATCCCAAGGTCTTTCCTGTCTTTTCTTCCTATTTAGATATATTTACCTAACTAGGAGAGAAGACAAAAACTTTTACATATGTTTATTAATGTTTATAATACAAGAGAAAATGAGTCTGTTTGAGTAAATAAATAAAGCACCAAACATAATGAAACTGAGTTTGCCTTTCCATGATAACTTCCCTCAGCTTCTACAACAGAATCCACTCAGCTGTTTCTATTTTGTCTAGGTCAATTAACAAAGCCACATGGTGCAGCTAAATAATGAGAATCAGGGGCAACTAATTTTATACAGTCAATTTCAATATTGTGTTAAGTACCCCCTTCCATGTCAGTTACCAATAAATAATGTGATTTACTCCCAAGAAAGTTAGGTATGAGGATGTGTATTGGGGAAGGAGAGAGAGGGTATACATGAGTCAATTGTTGGAAAAGTCTGAATAAATAATAATCAAGCTAATGGCAAGAAGAAGGAAACACCCTAGTGATTCCATACCAGTGATACATTAGAACACACAAATAATTTGATGCTTAAGATTTCAGTCTTAAAATGGACCTTCTAAACTAAACACACAGAGAGAATTGTTTATGACAGAACTTGGTTAATATGATATCAGTAATAAAAGAGGAATAAGAATCAATAAATCATGGGAAACTGATAAAGCCATAGGGAAGTGAAGGGAGGTAGGGATACCATGGGGGGAGTTGGGAGTAGGGATGAGAAAGGAGAGAAGGAAAGGGAAGTGGAGGAAAGTGGAAAGGAGAGAAGGAAAGGGAAAAAAAGGAAAGAGAAGGAAAGGGGAGAGGGGAGAGGAGCAAAGGGGAGGGAAGAGGAGGAGAAGGGGGGGAGGGGACACAGTGAACCTTTAAGAAACTAGGGTTCTTAACTGAGATCTCTAAGCAAATACTTTGGCAGTGCAGTTTCAGCAATATTATTTATTAGCTGAAGCTTTGGACACATCATTTAATTTCTTAGTTCTTTAGATTCCTTCTATATAGAGATACAAAACTTCATTTTCAATATAGAAGTAAATGAAATAAGGTGTAAGAAGGCATTCTATGAAATTCAAAGTATGCAGCAACTATAGCAACATGTGATAGCATTTACATACTATGTATCCATACACCTTTGATGAGATATATTATACTGAAGTATAAATCTTTTACACATCAATTTGTATAAAGAACAATTAAAATTTTCATATCATTGATTTGTATCTTTATATATGGGTATCCATTCTAAAGAAACAATCAGATTTAGACAAAATATTATTCATAAACAAATCCAATATAGTGTTACTAAAATAGTCAACGGGACTCAGCCTTACTCTTCAATTGTAGAGAATAGTCTATCCATATTACATTACATTATGCTATCTTTAATGGTTTATGCTTTTAATGCCTGCTGACAACAACATGAGGGATACTCACATTAAGTCAAGTTAAAAAATTGTAATATTATAAAACATGATGATCCAATGTACAGTGCATGCTCGTAAACACAAACCCACTCACTCTAAAAACTAAAGAAAATAACTGAAATTATTGATATTTTGGTCATTTTGATTTGATTTGATTTTTATTTTAAATAACATCTATATATATATATATTTCACATCATTTTGATCCCTTGGGGTCACCCACCACCTCCCTTTCCTGGTCACTCCAGCTGGTCCCCTCCCCCAGTTGTGTACTTTCGTTTGGTTGTCCATATATTAGTGAAACAATTTGTTTTCTGTCTTTTTCCTTCTGACTTGTTTCTGCCAAAATGATTTCTTCTAGGTACATCCATGTTACCCCCCCAAAAAAAACATCAAATTTTTCATTTTTAATTGATGTATAATATTCCATTGTGTGTATATATATCACATCTTTTTCATCCAGTCATCTAGGGGCATTTGGGTTGTTTCCAGGTCCTTGGAATTATAAATAGTGCTGTAATAAACATCCAAGCACAGGTGTCCCTCTGTAACCACATTGAGGTTTCCTTTGGGTAGATTCCCAGAAGAGCAATTGCTGGGTCAAATGGTAGTTCCATTTTCATTAGTTTTAGCATCCTCCACACTGCTTATTTTGGTCATTTTTAAGTGATAAATTTAGATTTGTAGGTGAGTTTCTCACCTGATTACTTTTCAATGTCCTATAATAATAACCAATTGATTAATTATGCAATAATAGAAGTTACTATTATTATTATTAATTATTATTAATTACTGGTGGTAATTTAAGTGAGACAGCTGCTGTGGAAAGTAGCCTGGTAATTTCTCTAAAGACTGAACACAGAGTTTATCAGATGACTCCATAATTTCAGTCTTAGATATATATCCAATAAAGATAAATATACAAACAAGACATGTCACTTTATAGTAGAATTATTGACAATATCAAAAATTAGAAACAACCAGATGTGAATTGACTAATGAATGGATGAATAAAATGTGGCAAATCCAAAAATAAATAAATAAACTACTATAGATATTCCAAGTTGGCAATCAATCACACAGTAAAGGGTCTACTTACTTCACTTTGCAGGAGCCAAATTAAAAAAAAAAAGGATAAGATATAACTTTGCAAAATTATAATGAATCACTCTTTCCTTGATATATGTTTCCCTCATTTATATTTCAGACAGTGAAGGAACTTTAAAGGACTAGGGAGATGGTTTCTTTTAATTCAGTGTTGGTAACCTATAAACTGAAAAATACAAATACACACAAATCATTGTATGTTGACTAAACAAATATTATGTAGTATACATGTATGGAAAATTGCTTTTTCAAACTGAGAAATTATGATTTATTTTTAATTAATTAAGTGTAAATATATTCATATATTCACCTGCAGTTTAATAATATTTTTGATCAGTAATATACAAGAACTGGAAGTCTATAAAATACTTTTACATTAAAAGGGACCCTCACGTAACTCTTTGAGGAAATAAAAAAGTTAAGCCTCAAATGCCATGTCCTAACCCATAGTAAGGAAGTGATCATATGTCAATGGTGCTTAGGAGCCAAAGTGAAATAAGTCCCATTAAGTCAAAGATAGAGCATGTTTAAATTCAAACAGGCTAAAACTGTACTTAACCAAAATCTACCAAACATGCTTAAATCCATGAAATCATGATAATATTTTTAAAAAACTAATTTTTCAAATTCAAGGAATCAGGAAGTGGATTCGTTACCTTGCGCTAACAAATAACAGGAAAGGATCAAGCATGCATTCTGCCTTCTCTTAATTGCACAACTGAATAACCAATTAGGACCTGAGAGAAAATATCTCCTTATAAATGTTACCTACCTAAGAAATAAAGCAAAAATTATAGAACTTGGATACCATCATGTTATAATCGCAATACATCAGTACATCTAAGAATGTGATTGCAGATTGGTAAAATTTTACTATAATTGTCATGCTCTCCCTCTCCAGTGTGACTCCTGTTGAAATCTGGTCAAAAGGGGAAAAAGCCACCAACCATCAAGCCAAAGAAAAAAAGTAGCACCTTTTAAATTTGGCTTCTGCTGCCCAACTTTCTTATCTGATCCTCACCACCCACACGCACAGCAGTTGCCAAACTCACAAAGCAATTTAAACAACAGGGTCTTATTAACAATCAAAATTAACCAGGAAAATGAAAAGTCCTTAATGCCACAAATGGCCAGGATTTCACCCCAAGTACTGTTTAGTCAGAAAGTTCCAAACAAATGTCCAAGATGGTGCCCCTCCAAATCTGCAGGCACCCTGCAATGTCCGGTCCTTCTCCAGTGTCTTCTCTTTGTTTCTTCTCTCTCCAGCATTCTGAACTGCTCCACTTCTCCAAGGCTCTTCAAACTTTTCCAACAGATGCTGATGCAAACTCAGCTTTCCAAACATGCCACTTTGCTGCATCACCACATACTTCCTTTACCAGGCCCGCCTTTGGTGGTATCTGGCCACATTCACCAGGCCTGCCTTCAACAGCCCCTGGTCACCTCTGACCTACCATTCTGACATCCCATTTCACACCGGCTAGGTCTCTGCCAGTCACTATCCCACCATTGCTCCTTGCCATCACCAGCTCACTCTTCCAGGGGGCTTCCCCTGGCTAGGCTACATAGGCCTATTCTATCAGTTCGCTATCCTGTCTCTCCTTTCCCTCTCTCCTTGTTCCTCTCTTTTATGCCCCCTTTTCCCACTTCCCATTTTCTCTCACAGGTCTTTCTCTTAGACTCCACCTACCAGGGCATTTTGGCACCCACACAATTTTCAACTGTGTCACTATCCTGTATCACTTTCTTTGACTTTCTTTGCCCTATTGTATCAGCAAGTGCTTCCAGTAAAATGTTGAAAAGGAATGGTAAAGCAGGCATTCTTGCCTTGTACTTGGTCTTAGTGAGGAAAGTAAGCATTTTTCACTTTAAAGTATATGTTTGTTACAGGTTTTATAGCACACAGGATGTGCTAGACTGATAACCTACAAAGTTGTGAGCTAATAGATAAGTTTTGTTTTAAGTTACTAAGCATGTGGTAATTTGTTGTCTATCAATAGAAGCTAACACAATCATCATACATAAATTTCATAAAGAGATAAACCAGACATTGTGTCCTCACTAATAAAATAACATAAAACATATAGAGCACAAAATATAAAGACATCAAATAAGAAAAACACAAAAGTCAAGTAAGGTATGTTTAAGCTTCTCAATTCAGGAATCAATTTGCAGGAAAACAGAGGCTGGAGGAACATGCCGAATATACCATGGCAGTGCAGTCAGCAAGATTCAGACTGTGAGAAAACATCAAGACTTACTACTACAGGTTTTACAATAGATAGAATGTAAGGAAAAGAAAGTGTTGGAGGGAGACCATGTAGGTTATAACATAGAGTATTATAAAAATTTTTGAAAAAATGAAATAATAATAGCTAGAGATGTGTGTGAGTGTGACTAATAAACTATAAAGCAATGTCAAAAAAAAAAGAGGAGTACTATAAAAGTCAAATTAGTAATTACTTTGTTTAGGGAGTAAGAGAAGGAGTTGTGGTTGAGATATAACCAGGAAAGACTTCTGAAGTGGTTAGCAATATCCTATTTATTGACCTGAATGTTGGAAACTCTATTGAAGTTGCATGCAATGAATATTTGTGGAGTGAGTTAATGAGTTCATTAGCTAAGTCTAAAACAGAATTTGTCTTTATTATTTTTTCTGAAAGTCTATAAACAACATGATGCTCTTTCCTGACAAAAGTTGTGCTGGTGATATTCGGTAAGGTAACTTCCAAAGAAAGAAGCAATGATTTACTTATTCCCTTAGGGAGGTCTTTTCAGCTTTAGTCCCTACAAAGAGTTGGAAGATAGAAGCCTGCTGAACAAATTTAAGTGTTTAAAGGGCCCATACAAGGAACTTAAATGATGTGGAAACAAGTGGTAAGACTTCAGTTTTAGAAAAATAGTGAGTAGAAGGAATAATAGAAAATGAGCCACTAGGTTTCTGTAGAAGAGGGTGAAAACTGCTCTTTTATGACCTGTATTCAGATGGGGTAATGATTCAGAGTCCAGTGTTCAAGAATTTTTCAAAGGAGTTTGGAAATTTAAACATTCCCAACAAAGTGTGAACTTTCTTCCCTCCTTTCTTTGTTGCTAAATAATTCAAATGTTAAAACATCATGTGGTTAATGTTGTGAAAGCCAAACTAAACATTCCAATGTCAAGTTCCCCCCAAGAGGGCGCTAGATAAAGAGCTAAAACAAGGATTGGATTCGCACATGGTTTCTTGTTTGAGTCATTTTCCTGACACTCTTACTTTCAATAGAGCAGCTCTTCTCAAATCAAACCCTTATTTAATGTGTTCTGCTCTGAAAGAGCCAAAGAAGGACCAGCTAAGTGGGAAAGCTAAGTTTCTCCATGTAGGAACCATGTCAAGTATAACTCTGCCCACAGTGGAAGTAGTATGCACAATTCTTCAATTGCCAGAAACCTTTCAACTTACACCTTTGAGTCACACAAGATGAGAAACTTGAACTAAGAAATATGCATGCCTCTACAGTGCTGCATTATCACGATGACAGATGCATATGCAGGAGTGGGCTGAGTCAAGGTACTTGACCATCAGCAGCACCTAGACTCCATGTTACTATGCTGCCATTACTAAGGCTTCCATGATCACAGTTCTACAACTGGTGCCATTCATCATTATACCCTTGAGTGTGAAAGGAAAATATAAAATTGAATTCTGAAATGGTTACAACACACATACTATAACATTACATTATTATTTCCAGAGGTCCCAAATTATATTCATTTGACTTTTATCTCAAAGGGAAAAGAAAAACAACTAAGAAACTAGGGGCCCCAAGTTTTCAGCTAGATTCATGTTTCACAAGAGGAAAATGGGGAAGATTTCAATAATTTGGATAGATGTTTTTTCAAAGATGTGGTTTTTCTGAAGGTGATTTAGAACAAAAAAGTGAATTCATATTAATATACTAAGTAGAACATTAAACAGAAGATCCCATAATCCCACTTGATCTACAAAGTGGATGTCAATTGTGATTAAATTTCCCCAGCACTGTGTGGGGTTATTATTAGTGTACTAGTCAGAGAGTCTTGGCACTTCTAGGTATTTACAACCCAGTCAGAACGCAAGGTGCATTTGTAGGATTCCACAAATAAGTAAAGTATGGTGTATAATTGTAATTTCCTACTGTGGTTATATTTTACATGGGGTTTATGAGCATGTATTCAGTCATCTTCATATTTCTATGAATCCAAGCACATATTACATAAAGATCATATGCCTTAATAAACATTTCTGTCAGACCAGACATCCTAATGCACCTATTAGGACTGCAAGGAAGACAAAGAAATAGTCACTGTTTCCAAGGCACCATAATCTACTGACAACTCCTTGTAACTTCTGTTTCTTTTATTATATAGGAGGGAGCTGTATTTTTTCCACTTTTTATTTTATTGTATTTTTAATAATTTATTTATATATATTTCACATCATTTCAGTCCCTGGGGGTCACCCACCACCTCCCCTCCCCGCCCGCTCCAGCTGGTCCCCACTCTCCCCTTGTGTAGTTTCATTTGGTTGACCATATAGTAGTGAAACCATTTGGTTTCTGTCCCTTTCTCTCTGGCTCATTTCTGTTAGAATGATTTCTTCTAGATACAACCAGGTGTCTATAAATTCATCAAATTTGTCATTTTTAATTGATGACTAATACTCCATTGTGTATATATACCACCTCTTTTTATCCACTCATCTGTTCTGGGGCATTTGGGTTGTTTCCATGTCCTTGCAATAATAAATAGTGCTTCAATAAACATCCGAGCACAGGTGTCCTTTTGTGCCCACATTGAGGTCTCTTTTGGGTAGATTCCCAGAAGTGCGACTGCTGGGTCAAATGGTAATTCCATTTTCATTAGTTTGAGGGTCCTCCATACTGCTTTCCATAGTGGCTGGACGAGTTTACATTCCCACCAGCAGTGCAAGAGTGTTCCTTTCTCTCCACAGCCACGCCAGCACTTGTTGTTGCCTGTTTTTTTTGATGTGGGCCATTCTTACTGGTGTAAAGTGGTATCTCTTTGTGGTTTTGATTTGCATTTCTCTGATTGCTAGTGACATTGAGCAATTTTTCATGTGCCTGTTGGCCATTTGTATTTCCTCTTTGGAGAAGTGTCTTTTTAGTTCTTCTCCCCATTTTTTGATTGGGTATCTTGTTTTGTTTTTGTTTAGTTGTATGAGTTCCTTGTAGATCTGTGTTATTAATCCCTTACCACTCTTTTGGAGGGTGAAAATTTTTTCCCATTTGGTTGGGTTTCTTTTAGTTTTTTCTTTTGTCTCTTTTGCTGAACAGAAGGTTTTTAGTTTGATGAAGTCCCATCTGTTTATGTTTTCCTTCAATTCTTTGCCTTCTCCAGATGATTCCAGAAAGGGATTTCTGAATTGTACTTCATGGAGGGTTTTGCCCAAGTTTTCCTCTATGTATGTTCTGGTTTCAGGTCTGATACTAAGTCTTTTATCCATTTTGAATTAATTTTTGTAAATGGTGTGAGAGATGTCTTGGTTCATTTTTTTCATGTCTTAGTACAGTTTTCCTAGCACCATTTGTTAAAGAGGCTATCTTTGTCCCAAGGTAAGTTTTTCCCTCCTTTGTCAAAGATTAATTGGCTATATGTGTGTGGCTTTATTTCCGGACTCTCAATTCTGTTCCATTGGTCTGACTGTCTGTTGTTGTACCAGTACCATGCTGTTTTAAGTATTATGGCTTTGTAGTATAGCCTGAAGTCTGGAATAGTTAAATCTCCATTCTCTCTTTTTTTGGAGAGGAGGTTTTTGGATATTCGAGATCTTTTGTTATCCCATATGAATTTTTGTTCTATCTCTTTAAAGAATGTCATTGGAATTTTTAAGAGGATTGCATTGAATCTGTAGATTACTTTTGTTAGGATGGTCATTCTGATGATGTTAATTCTTCCCATCCATGAGCAAGGAATGTCTTTCCATTTCCTTGTGCCTTCTTCTATCTCTTTTAGTAGCATTTTAAAGTTCTCTTTGTATAGTTCTTTTATGTGTTTTGTTAGGTTTATTCCCAGGTATTTAATTGTTTTTTGAGCAATGCTAAATGGGATGACTTTTTTAATTTCTTCTGCTGCTTGGTTTTTGGCGTACAGGAAAGCTACTGATTTCTGTGTGTTGATTTTGTAGCCAGCAACCTTACGAACTGGTTTAATATTTCAAGAAGTTTTTCTGTGGATTTTTTGGGGTTCTCTACATATAGAATCATATCATTCACATATGATAGTTTCAGTTCCTCTTTTCCTATTTGTATCTCTTCTTATATCTTTCTCTTGCCTTATTGCCCTGTCTAGAACTTCCAAAACAATGTTAAAAAGTAATGGAGAGAGTGGGCATCCTTGCTTAGTTCCAGATCTTAACTGGAATGATTTTAGTTTTTCCCCATTTAAGATGATGTTTGCTTAGGTTTGTCATAGATGGCTTTTATTATGTTGAGGTAAGTTCCTTTGAGCCCCAGTTTTTCAAGGGCTTTTATCATAAATGGATGCTGGACTTTGTTGAATGCTTTTCTGCATCTATTGATATGATCATGTGGTTTTTGTTTTTCTTCTTGTTCATGTGGTGGATTATGTTAATTGATTTCCAGATATTGAACCATCCTTGTACCCCTGAGATAAATCACACTTGGTCATGGTGAATAATGCTTTTTATGCATCATTGGATTCGATGTGCTAGTATTTTGTTTAAATTTTTACATCTGTGTTCATTAGGAAAATTGGTCTATAGCTTTTTTTCTTGGTGCTGTCCTTATTTGCTTTTGATATCAGTGTGATGTTTGCTTCATGGAATGTGTTTGGGAGCTTCTCTTCTTTCTCAATTCTTTGGAAGAGTTTTAATAGTATAGGTGTTATTTCCTCTTTGAATGTCATGTAGAATTCATTTGTAAAGCCATCTGGTCCTGGGCTCTTGTTTTTAGGGAGAGTTTTTATGACGGCTTCAATTTCACTGCTTTGATTGGATTATTTAGGCTCTCTATTTCTTTTTTGTTTAATTTTGGGTAGTTATATTTTTTCAGGAATTTGTCCATCTCATCCAGATTGTTGTATCTGTTTCCATATAGATGTTCATAGTCATTTCTGATTAGATTTGGATTTCTTTTGTGTCTGTGGTGATTTCTCCTTTTTCACTTGTTATTCTATTTATTTGGGTCTTTTCTCTTCTTATCTTTGTGAACTTTGCAAGGGGTTTGTCAATTTTATTTATTTTTTCAAAGAACCAACTCTTGGTTTTGTTGATAGGAGGGAGCTGTATTAAAGATTTCTGAAAATTCTTTCAGTATTGCTGTAACATGGGTTTCAAGGATCTGAGAGATTGACAATGACATCTATCTTCCTTTTTTTAGGTGAACTGTGAAACAAGGAACACATTCAGGACACTAGCAGAGAATGGCACACTTTTCAATGGGGGAGGAGGGAGGAGGTTGTTGGCAGAGACAAGCTGATTAACCTCTGAACTCATTTCTTAATGTTTATACCCAAAATAGCAATGTACAGATTGAATTTCAGTTTCTGATTATTTAAATAAAGTTTCTAATCTCCATCATTCTTTGAAACCATGGAATAATGTTGATTCTGTTCATAAGAGGTGTGTTGGAACTGGGTGATCCATGAGTGGTCCTGATACAACACCATGAAAGAAGGCATGGAACAAGTAACAAAAGGCATGAACACTTTGTAGCTAAAGAAAAATACATTTGTAAATAACATTCCTGAAAAGGAGTTAGCATCTAAAATAGATATTAGAACTCATAAAACAACATAAAAGTAGTCTAATTTAAAAATGGGCAAAGGAGGTAAACAAACATTTTTTCCAATAAAAACATACAAGCAGCTGACATGGACATAAAAAAAGCATCCAATACTAATCACAATACACACATACACAGACATATTGAATCCATGAGGATTCAATCTTCACATGTGAAGATGGCTACTACAGAAAAAAAGATAACAATGTTGATGAAGATATAATTGGTAAGATTGATATTAAACAGTCTGTTGGTTACTTGGAAATTAAACATGGAACAAACATGATTCAGCAATCCTTATTTTAGGATATATACACAAAAGAAATTAAATCAATATCTTGAAGAGGCATTCTCATACTCATTGCAGCCAAGATGTGGAAATAACCTACAACTTCATCAACAAATGGAAAGGTAAAGTAATTGTGAGACATTAGATATGTTATATGTGGAATATACACACACATAATGGAATATTTGGCTTGAAGAAAGGAGGTCTTATCATTTGCAACAACATGAATGACCCTGGAGAATACTCTGCTAAATTAGGTGAGCCAGATATGAAAGGCAAAAAAATTACTGTATATCACATGTGAAATCTAAAAAAGTTAAATACACAGAAGCAGAGAATGGTAGAAGGGTTACCAGAGATGGGTGGTGAAGGGAATAAGCAGATGCAGGTCAAAATACACAGTTATAATTATTTAAGATGAAGAAGTCTAGAAATTCAATGTATAGCATAATGATTATAGGTAATAATGACATTGTGAATGCTGAAAATTTGATTCCAGATGATATTACACACACACACACACACACACACACAGAGAGAATATAGTAACCGTGGAAACTAGAGACTACTTCAGAAGATTACTGTAAATTAAATAATGCAATAAAAATATATAGTATGGTGGCTGGTAGATGTTAAGTTCTCAGCAATGTAATTTATTATTATGACTACCAATAGTATTAAAACTCACAAAATAAATCTAGCACAATAAATATGTACAATAAATAATAATTGGTCTTTTTCAAGTTTTCCTACTAATTGCAGCTCCCCCCTCACAGTCAGGGGTATCTTCTTACTTACTTATCTCACATGTGCTTTACTCTAGTGCTACCACCCAAAGTCATCCTGCCCCTCTACCAACCACTGTCTATAGAAACCACATCAAATATAGGTGCTTATTTAACCAGTTAGTGGCACTGCTTTCCAGCAGAGACAACGATCTCTGTCATTGTTCATTCTTACAACAATTTGCTTGGAAGTCTTGAGCTGCTTCACAATAAACATTAATGAATGATATCAATCCCTTGGATACAAAGATAGTCATTGTCTCTGGCATATGGCTCCCTAAAACCAGCTGCTCTGCAGTCTCCACATGCTACAGAATGCCAAAACATTGCTCCTGACACATCACACCTGCTTCACAGGGCACATATTGCCCTACACCAGTCAAGCTACATTCATGGGCCATGCTGAATGATCCTGAAATGCTCAGATTAACTCTTTTGCTTGAGTGGTTTTTATGGATGCAGCAAAGTCCATTTGGTCTTGTTTTAATAACATTCCAATAAAAAGAGCTGGGAAATTAGATGCTAGCAATGACATTTAAATCCTCCATTTCCCTTTGCCACAATCATAGCCTTCTTGATAATAAAATAGATATATTAATTATATGAAGGTTTTCCATTTGAAAGCAATAAAAAATGCTTTTGGTTCAGAATTACAAAACTGTTCACTTCAGATTTGAGGCTGACACTTTTATTGGTAATCTGAGTTATAACACGCTCTGCTCTATGCCCACTCATTGGCCCCTAATACTTCTGCCTACATTTTATGGTTTTATGTGAAAGTACAGTCTTTAGCCTCCTCTAAATTCATGAGCTTCCCCTGCTTCTGAAAAACCTCTCCCAGTGTCTCAACAAGGCACAACCCGGACTGATGTTTATTTAAAAACATCTGCTCCATCCTTTGTGGTATAACATACCAAAGTAGCCTGACATTTTAAATACTTTTTCTTTACACTTTGTGTCAAACAATGAGAGAACGTAACTACTTTCATGATGAAAAACTGTTCAGGGCAATTACAAGATGATACAGTAAGTGGACTAAATGGTACCCAAAGTAATCAAAGGAAAACACCAGGATTAGCCTGAACGTTGTGAAAGTCCACTTTTATAGAGACTGCTCAACCCCTGAATATCTCCACCATTCTTCTTCACATCTTAGTGCTTCCTAATTGATAAGGAAAAGAGCCTCTTGTTAATTTAATTTAAAGATAAAAATGAATTATTATTTTTTAAGTTTTTTACAAATCAGGACAAAATGATGGCTATTTTCACCTGTCAGTCTAAAGTGTCTAAAAATTCTTTCAGTGCTATTGACCACTAATTCACTTGAAACCATTTTTTTACAGCCACCTTTACTCATGTCCAATGTAGAAGTGAATTAAGGATTAAATGCATTTTTTAAATTATATATATATATATATGAAACACTGAATACCAGAATATTGTCCAGTAGAGAAGCTATTCAACTTACTCTATTGATAAAATGACTATTTCTAGAAAAAGCAGATTTAATATTTGCAAAGACAATTTTTATTAATCATACTCAATATCTCCCTCAACACACAGTCACACACACAAACTGTTTGCTGCTATAGATTGTACAAAAGTAAATTTTGGTTTAACCTCCATTGATAATTACATATTACAAATCCCTTTAATCAGAAGAAAACCACATGATGCAAGCACTTAAACATTCTCTGAGATGTGATAGCTGAAGCAAAGGAGATGTTGAAAGAAGATGAAAGTCAAACATGACTGACTTTCCTAAGGAGCAAGCTGATAGCTACCATTCACCCAGAATAAAAGAAAGGACAGCTCTGTTTATTAGTGAGAGTATTTTTTCAGAGGAGAGGGAGAGAGAAAGAGAGAGAGAGAGAGAAAGAGAGAGAGAGAGAAAGAGAGAGAGAGAAAAAAAAACGGAGCTGGAAGGAAGGTACAGAACATTCTAGCAGAAAGGGGTACTGCCCTCACCTGACCAGGCTGGGGGGCACTCAATCTTAGTTCTCAGTGTGAATCTCTACCACAAGTCACTAGCCAAGACTTTATTCCACAAACCTGGAGTTCTGCTGCCTCCTTGATTCACACAGCTGCTCACAAGAAGACTGATAAGTTCCCTAAAAGAAGCCAGAGGGAGAGGGCCTTAACATAGTAGAGTTGACACAAAAGGGAAATGTTATTTGTGACCTGTTGATATTTTGGCTCACTTTGCTGCATAAATCTTTTCTGATCATACTGACTTACCTTGTGAAAACAGGCCCTTGACTGATTTTTTATTATTTAGCAGTGATGGGTGAGTTTCTTCCAAGGTGCTCACTCTGTTATAAAGTGTAAAGGGAAGTTCTATCCACTCCGTGCCCACTAGACACCCAAATGCCCAAACAGATTTGCTTCATGAACATTCAGTGGGAAGGTTTTGTCACAAAAGCATGATGCAAAGACTGACCTACTGTCAGTCTCTGCTGCACTCTCCAAACACTATATGTCAAACTAACCCCCATACAGACACACAAAAAAATTTAAAAAACAAAACAAAACAAAAATCTCTTAACCCACTGAACCTTCTGTCAAGCTACCAACATATTTTTGCTTTTCTCTCTTTAATCAAAAATCTGGGGGAAAAAATTGTCTGCTGACTCCATTTCTTCTCCAGTGTTTCTTTCTTGAATCTTTCCAATCTAGCTGCATCTCCACAATCAACCAAGATAGTGATTTCCAGTATTACAAACAAAATTCCTTATTGATATCTGCTCATTTTTTTTATTTTCTCATTCCCCTTTGTTTATACCCAACTTTAAATTTAGAAGCATCTGAAAATTCATTTGTAAAAACTCATCTCTTTTCTATCTATGTCTCTTGCTAAGCAATTCCATCTAAACTAACAGACTTATATTTTGTCTACATGCTGATGATTTCCAACGACATCGCTAATCCAGATTTCTTCACCCAACTCTAGATCCTCAACACTGTCATCTAATTGCACAGTAGAAATTTCACACTTCAATTGTCTGATTCCTATAAATCTGAAATAACCAGTCTGAGGGTTGCTCTATTTCACCATCCTCCGACAAATGAAGTCTTCCTTTACTTTTTTTTTCATGATTCATATCCATGTCAACAAATTTAATTTCCTTAAAGAATGGAGCCAGTTTTCACCCTCCCTCCTTTAAGATAGTATCAACATACACATAGGTTATTGTCAAAGCTTCTTAATTCCTTCCAAAATCCTTTTCTCCACAGAGTGATCAAAGAGATAAGTTAAATATTACATATATAAAATGTTGTGTTATGTTTTATAGGTACATATTTAAATTATATCTTTTAACTTCTCATACAATGCAATTGACTGTGTGTGTATCTGTGTGTGCATCGTATGAAGATACTGATATTCCCATGCTTTCCTGAAGTTCCTGTAGGGGCCTTAGAAATATGCAGTCTGATCAACTAGCACTTCATTCCACTCCTTCCTCTGCTCAGACACACTGCATATCTTGCTTCATCATGTACCTAAAAGTTACTCCCTCATCTCTGCCTCTCCTTTGCCCATAATATTCATCTGAGTACATGTTGCAAAGTTTAATATTTCACTCCTTCTAATTACCCATATTAGGAAATGTTTCTCTGATTATCTTCCCTAAGGAAAAGACTCCCAATTCTCTAGCTCCTGCACTGTGTTTTTCTTTCCTTCATAGTGTTACCACTCTATCTAGCCTATTGTTTTTACTACCCATTTACTTGTTTGTATACACATTATCCATATTCCTTAGTACCATGTAAGCTTAATGAGGATGGATAGTGGCTGCTTACCTCTGTTGTCTAAAATTGTATGATGCTGTAATTGTGCTCAAATATGTATAGACCATAGAAAATCTCAAATTAAATGGAATTCATCACATATCCATTATCCAGTAGGATCATTCAGACATTCTATCAGTCATTAGAGAAGCAATAACCTACTAATCATTTAAAGTATACCATTTACTGGTGGGGGGGGTGGAGGAGGGAAGGCATTCCAGTAAACATTTACCTATGTAAGGAATTAAAAGAATTTAGAAAAAATAAACATTAAAAAAAGTAAGGGAGACTTTTTCTATCTCAACCATTGGAAGAGACTTAAGAATCTTGGAACAGAAAATTCTATAAACTAAAGGAAACTTTAAAAGTTTTTATGTACACACACACACACACACATACACACCCACAAGATCATTGCAGGAAGGAAGTAAAAGGTACAGCAAAGGTACAGAAGAAAAGCTACAGCCACATCTGACAACAATAAAGGAAAAGGAGGGGGCTTCAGGGAACAGTAGTCTGTTTATATATGCTTGGCTGATTGACCTACTGAATGAGAAAGCAAGGTTGCAGCAAAGTAAACAAAAGTACCATGCATGGTGGACAATCATTTTCCTGTGTAGGGAACCTGTGGTAAGTATTTATTTTAGAGAAATCAATTTTCTTTAAACAAGGTGTGTGGTCCAAATTCTCCTAGTGGTACCAAATACCACTTCCAACCACAATCCTATGTAAGACTTTGTTTAAGTCAATCTAAGATTTAGGAAAATAGGACCAAATGAGACAATATTTTGGTGAGAGCATTAAATCTTACATATACACAAAAATGCACACAAAAGCACAGCTAGTTTTCATTATTATTATCTCCATTTTCATGAGAACTACTTTTTAGATTAATGCCCTAGTCCTAATATTGCAAAATGAAACAACCAGCTTAATATCTTTTGTAAGTGACACTAATGAAACTTTCAATTAAAGAAAACACAAGAAGGTAACATGTGACCAGGACAACAACAGAATTTTAGAGTTGAGAAGAGCAGTCCTGAGGTACTTTCTCAAATGTTGACCTACTTTGTTAGAATTCTGAGTCTTGAATCTGAAAAATCTTGGATTCAAGTTATGCTTCTTGAAACAACCAATCTTATGATCTTGGGTAACACAGTCTGTCCTCTTCAATCTTTGTTCTTGCTTTTCTTTTTAAATTTGTTTCCAAAATACAGTTACTGAGGAAAAGTAGGCTTATATCTTTGTAGCTCTTCTGGGGTCATAGATTCAAACCTCTGTTATATTCACATCCTGCCCACCATCAGTGCCCAAGATTCGCCACCATGTTCCATGGGGCCCCATCCCTCCCACATTCTCACCCTGCCATCCTCCCCCTCTTATTGTTTGGGTTCTTCATTCAGATGTAAGGAATTGATCATTGGTTTGATTAGTTTGAGTATTTGTTTGACCCTTTGTTACGTTCTCTACATTCTATATAATAGTGAGATCATCCTGGTTATGTCTTTCTTCTTCTGATATATTTCATTTAGTATTATCTTCTCCAGTTCTATCCATTTTGCTGCATCTTATGGGAGTTCATCCTTTTTATTATAAAAGTAGTGCTCAATATACACAAATATACATCACATTTTTCTGATCCAGTCCTTAGTCCTTGAGCATGTAGATTATTTCCATAAGTTAGCTATTATAAATAGTGCTACATTAAACTTAGGATTCCATAAGTAGTATCTGTGTGTTCTTTAGGTAGGTACCTAGGAGTAGAAATGCTGGGTCAAATGGTAGATCCAATTTTAGTATTCTAAGTAATTTCAATACCTTGTTTCCTCTTTACATAAAACTGAACAAGTCCGGCCCCCTGCCAATGACCATCAGGTCATTGTGAGAATAGAGTATGTTCACACTGCTATGGAGGTGAAGTGGTTAGCATGCAGCTTAGTGTGCAGTAGCCTTTTCTTACATGAAACTTGCACTGCAATTCATCAATCTTGTCAAGTGAGTTGCACTGTAAGTTAAGTGATGGATATTACTCTTCAGTTAAGAAATGAAAATTTATTGTGGGTTATTGAATATTCACATCTCTAAACTTGATTACATGTCTACAAGAATTCATCTGGATTTTATTTTTGTTCTGAAGTGTCATGGATTTGTTCCCTTTCACCTGATCCTCTTTCTTACAGAATAGTCACAATTGCCAGTTCCCTGCAAGCAGAAAAGTTAGCCAATTTTATTATTCAAAGAATTTCTACCATGATTAGCAGAGGGATAGAAAATATACAATTATTTCCACATTTGAAAGGTCACTTAGTAATCTTGCCAACTCGTTCTGTACCACATCCTCCTCTTACAAATTCTCACAACAATAACCAACAAGCCACCAGAGACCCAACCTTTCGCCACCTCTGTTCTCATTACATCAATGGAAAGCTCTGCCCAACTCACCTCATTTCTCATAGGAAATAAGAGAAAGATCCATGTATTTTTCCAGTTTTTCATTTCTTAAAATGTCCCCCAGAGAAGAATTCAAAAAGGGGAAACTGATTCCTCAGGCATGTAGCCTCTAGTCTCAAGAAATTAATATAAAACAAATGCACATTTCCATTTCCAACTATCTGTCTCATCAAAGAGTAGTTCAGATGTCTGATATCCAATTCTTCCAAGAAAATAAAATCAGTACTTGATAGTGTTCTTTCAAAGGAATTTTCCCAACGCTAAGAACTCTATATTATTCAAATTATTTTTTATAAAATCAATTTTCTAGGAAAAGTAAACTGGAAAGAATGGGAAAGAAAATTTCATATCATTGAAATTTTCTTTATGTAGTTATACCATTAGTATAAAATATGCAGTCTCTAAGGCATATTTTAGTTTTTACATAAATTACAGTGAAATTAACTGTACAAATCTTTATTAAAGTATAAAACATATTTTGTACAGAAGTTTTAATATGAGGACTAGTCAACAGAAATCAAGAGCATTAATTTTAGTTTTTGTCAATGCAGCAAAACAGCTACTTAATAGAACCATTTGTATGATATGTTTTTCTGAGGTGAACCAAATTAGAGATGTCTACTAACAAGAAATGCATGAGCACCTACTATGTACTATGCACTGTGCTATGTATTATAGAATCATTCTATCAATTATTTCATTTGTCATTTTAAAACACTTAAAGTTGAAAGGGTCTTTTGCAACATATCAGCTCATTTAAAAGTCTCTATAGAGAGTAGTAGAAAATACATCTTGATGTGATTTTTCAAAAATATAGAAGAAGATGAAGGATTTGTCTTGTTCCCAGATGTAGCCAACACAGAACTTTCCCAATATCATCTTAAAGCTCTGAAATATCTTAAGAAAAAAAAAAACCAGCATAATGTATGTAAAATGTGATCAGAACAAAACAGTCGTTCTTTATAATGGTTGTATCTGAAAGTGACAAGAAAGAGCTGAGTGAAAGCCAATAAAACTAAATCACTGATCCAGATAGAAGAGGCATTGTAACCATATTTTTAAATGATGTTAACATTTCTCTTTTATTCCAAGTTTAAATCAATAGGTATATGTGCATCCAGGCCTCTAAAAGGATATAAATTAGGTTTGCAAGGGAATCCAAGAAAATTTGTTCTCAGCAAATTGAGAGAGAAAATTAGTTCCAATGGACAGAATGTTTAGATCTGACCCTCAGAGAGCAAAATGCTGCACTTGCTGGGAACCACATGGGTGATTCTACCAGTGAAGGTAGAATCAGCCTGAAAACTAGAAAGACTTTTAAAAACTTGAGCAAAATATTTTATTAAATGGTTGGTTTCTATCAGTCACTACATTTACCCAGAAGACTTTTCACTTCACCTCATTTTTATTTTGCTGAATGGACAGGTGTCAATACAATACATTTCAGGGTCCATTGAAAGCATCCCCATCTTTGTCTAGTAATTTTTTCCAACCAGCAATAAATAGAAGAAGAAAGGCATAAATAAATTGAATATTGAGTATTTACAAATAATATGACATTTCTATTTCTTATACTTGCACATAAAAAATTTGACTGCTAACCAGATACTTAAATGACTTATTTACTTTGGCAACAGGCCACGCAAAAATATTTAAATTCTACTCTTGGAAGGAAGAATTATCTAATCATTTGCAAGCTTTTATAATAAAACATCTATCATGAGTCACTAATCCATTAGGCCTTATTTTCCATCCCATCCTTTCACTAGCACCTTGCTTTGAATGCAGTCAGGTTTGGCTGCAATTTTTCCTTTTATCATATATCATACTCACAAGATGGGATGCACCAAAGCTAGATTCCAAAAAACTGTGCACTTTATTTGAACTTTGTACACAGAAACTCAGCTAGTGATTTGAGGGCTGAAGCATATTCAGGCCATACTCTTGAGATTATGCTTGCTCATGGGGCCCCAGAAGTTGGGGCTGAGTAAATAGCAGGAAAGACTATTTAACATGCAATATTTTCTCTCACAAAGGTTTAAAGGTCAACTTTAGACTCACAGGGTGCCATTCTGGTGTGTTCTGTACAGGGCTAAGTATGCCACTATACACAATACTCATTCACAACAACATTCCATTTTCTGTCTTACTTGTTCTGGCCTCTAGACTTCTATTGTTCTATCTGCCTCAGTGCAAATAAAACCCCTTCTATGGTTCTTGGGTCTAATACACCAACACTTTTCTTGCACCTTTCCATGTAACAGCAAACTGCATCTTTTCAGAAACTATCAATAGTGAAAGAATATGACATATTCAATGTGGCTGTTGATGACCAGAAAAAAAAAAAAAAAAGAAAAAAGAAACCACTCAATTTTGCACTAAGATGAACAGAAAAGAAAAAAAAAAGACAAAATAAAATAAGGAGATTTTCTTTTTAGTTGCCTCTTTGCCTAGCTGCTGACGAGTTCTCTGTTCTTATTTAATAAAATTATGACGGTCTCATCAGTCTCACAGCACTACTATGATACAACTTAATCAAGCTAGTGTTCAAGAAAAGATGTTTTTATACAAAGCAGCAAACACAGACATCATCACTGCATGATTTATGCTAATAAACTTGAGACTACTATTTATTGGGCACTATTCTTGAATCTATGCTAGCAACTGGAAAATAATCAATGGAACATCTAGACTTACTGAAAACAAAAAGGCATATGTTACAGTGATTTCACAGATGAGGAAACTAAAGTTCACAGAAATCAAGGGAGCTCATGAAAGTTATTCAGCTACTAAGAACTGAAATTCAGCTTCAATCTGCTTGCATGAAATCACTCTACACTGGGTCTGCACCACAAAGGTTGCACTACTTCTAAAGCACTATTCTCAGAGAGGAAATCAAGTAAATTAATGCACAAGCACCAAGAAAAAAAATAAATAAAATAGCTTCTTAAGTTTTTTCTTCTTTTTTTTTAATGGAGGATAACTACTTTAGAAAATGTCACACCCAATTATTAAAGCAAGTTTGGGAATGCCACGGGTGAATATATTTCCTTCATTCTTTTAAATTTAGGAAATGCACATTATAATTTTTTGTTTATTGATTTTCTAAACTGAGATGCAACTTACAAGTTAAAAGCAACCTGTCAGTATCTAGGCAAAAAGGCAACTCTAAGATCGCTGCCATGATTTTTCATCTGTAGGTGAGACCAGAGCTCCCACACAAGAGATTCACTCATCATTAGTCACATATGCCTAATAATTTTTACTGGGAACACACACAGTTTAAACTCAGATTTATAAGGCTAATTGTGCCTTAAAAAGTTTTGTGGAGATTGTACCATGAAGCAACACTGAACATAAATCCTGAATATTACTAGATTGTCATATACCAACAAATCAGATAATATCAATGAAAGTAGCAAATTTCTCAAAATTAACAAGTATTTGCATGTTAGACATAACAACAGCAAATATGAGGGTCCAACTCATGATAAATAAGGATTAACCAACCAACTACTAATAATTTCTATATCCTTGCAGACACAATGAGCTGTCTTTCAAGCATTAAAAATCTGTCAGAAAGACTCTGGTTTATTTCAAGAGAAGTTATTAAACTAACAGTGAAAAGTAATTCAATTGAGAGGGAAGTAAAGGAAACGCTAGGCCTCTATGACAAAACTCTGAGAAACCTCAAATTATCCTGTCAGCCTAAAGGTGCTATGTCAAGATAACAAGCAGTAGTGAAGAGAGGTAGAGACAGTCCCTGTGATTCCTAGTGGTCTAAATTGATTCAGGGGAAAATAATAACATACTATATTTGCAGGATTAGATTCAAATACAGACACTGAAAAAAACAAAAGAAAAGTAATGAGTATGATATGAGTAATACATGATAGTGGTGTTAATTAAAAAGTAATTAAAATAGCAAATAGGCTAGTTTTCAAAAAAACTGTCAAATAAATGTATCATGGTTGGTTTCATAGATTTGATATGTGAAATATAACTACAAAAGTGATTAATTATTGGGTACTTACAGTCTTTATTATCAAGCTTCTTGCTTTTATTATTTCCTTTAGCCCACACAACAATCCTCTATGAGGGGTATTTTTCTCCATTTTAGAGGCCAGAAAACTGAGATCAGTAGAAAAGCAATCCACTTTCACCATGAAATTGTGAAAGGACTAAGTCAGTGGGTGACTCTGGTGACTCTGGTCCATTCCCTGCTGACCTACAACATGGGTAAATGTGCCTTGGGCACAAGACATTTGCTATCTGCCCAGTGAAGACAAAACCTATAACCTGTAAGCTTACTGACCATGAATGTTGCAAAGGACACTGAAAAGATGGGACTTTGTGAGCTTTCATTTCTAGATGCTTCTTTGTGTCATATAGACACTGAGTAAACTGCTCTCTGTGGGTCTCAGCTACTCATTCAGGGCATTCCTGTATATTTTTCCAGACACTCAAGCAGTGATTCTTACCAAATGAAATGTGATATACCCAGAAAAGCACCCCATGCCTTTTGACAGGGGTTTCTTAGCACATGGGTTATGTCACTTTTGTTATCTCTAACTCCTCTCTCCCACAAACCTTGATAATTACAAAGTAGACAATAAAACAATTAAAGTGGAACTATTTTTCAACTACCTCTCATCAGCAGCCGATCATTCACTCCTAACCTGGCTAGACTGATTATATCATTTCTTGCTCCAGTCTCAGTTTATCTGTAAAGCTGGTGGAGCCACACTCTGATCCCCTTTCCTACTTTAATTCATTGGTCATTTAATGATATCAAAACCAGACATGTCCAAATGTCTCCATTTCCTGACAGGCTGCAGATGTCCATGCTTCTGGTTTCTGAGGGAAAATGGTAACACAAAGAAGTGTTAGATGCTCGATTCCTTTCTATCCATAGTAGGCTGTCCCTACATGTTATACGTGTCTATATCTGTACCCAAACCACATACATATCACAGATACTCTCATGTGTATGTCATAAGTTCTGTGTGAGTGTGTTTCCATGTGTATGTGAGAGAGACCTTTCCATCTCTGCATTGATGGTAGGGAGACAAGATTTGTTATACTCACAGTTCTCTGTCTTTGTGATTTAAATTCTCCTGCTAAAATTCTCCTGCTTCTGTAAAAATGAACTGTACAAAGTAAATATACAATGTCTAATTTCTATCTCACCTAGATAAACATCCCATATATCAGAAAACTATATAGACATTCCATTCATTTGGCAGATATTTATTGAAACACTGCTGAATTTATGACCCACACATCTCATCCTGAAATCACCTAATTTTGTAAATAAATGCAAAATCAATAACATTTTACTTAAAGAACAAAGAAGGAAAAGAAGGGAAACCTTGTTCAAGATATTTGGCCAAGAGCACAGTCTGCACATTGGAATCACAAAACTGGGCTACTTAGCTGTGGCATGTTGGCAAATAGGGGACCTGGACTTTGAACTTTCTCTATCATTGACTGACCAAAGGATGCCATTTCTCCCAGATGAAGTCAAGGAGGTTGATGGTGTCACCAGTCCTTCAACCAAGAAGTGACAGGATCGTGAAAAGACTTTTGGTTCTAAAAGCCAGCAGCATTTTAAAACTTTATGGACAGAACTCAAATTAAGAGTTAAATCAAGGGACTAGTACACATTTGTGAAAAGAATCTATTCAATAAGCTTACATATGCTAGGGGGAGTTATCAGAAACAAGAATCATTACTTGACGGTGCTATTTGCCAGTCATTGTTTTAATTATTTTAGAGGTTCCAACCACTTTTTTGCTCATCATATCTCCCACCATGCTTTGCTCCCTTTGTTCAGATTGCCTTACTTGCCTTGCCTACCTGAAAATTCTTTACTCAGGTTTCAAGGTTGAGAATAGATATTCCCTCCAGTCCTCTTTTTCCTCTCCTTGGTAGTACCCTAAGTCTTTGAAATATGGACTTCAGAAAAAGCAGTGACAAAAACTGCATCTCACTTGTCTCTCATTTAAGACCAGGAGTTCTCAGGAGTTCATTGAGGACAAGACATATATCCAATTAACCTCTACATATTCAGAACTAATCAATCTAAGTTTTGTTGTTAAATAATAAAGGTGATTAGATAAACAAATTATTGATGTAAGGCATTTCTGCTTTTACAGTGGAGTTACAGCAACTCACAGCCAAAATGATCATAGAAATCTCTAATTGACTGCAAAAGCAGAAAAGATTTGAACAAAATTTTAGCCTATGGAAATTTAAATCCATCCGAACAATGGAACTGGATTTTTGTAAAATAACAGAAAGCAGCTGCCCAGAAGGAGATTCTAAATCATTAGCAGCAATCTCTTCTGAGTTGGGAGAGAAAAACTAATTCTAGCATATGCTCCCCTGAATAGATCTCTAAACCAACAAGCTCAAAGAGCAGAAAAGAGGCAAGAGTGTCATGGGACATAGAAAGATGCCTCTGGGTGAGCCTGTGTCCTGCTCTTTTCAGAGAATTCATTCTTGGGAAGTCTGGGGTTGTTTCATATGTAATTATTGATCATGCTTGCTTCCTCTTCCTTTTAAGAAGCAACTTGTTGTGGACCTGTTTGTACCATTCATTTTCCTTCCTTTTCTCCCTTAGAAATTAAAAATCCACACAAATAGAGCAAAAAATAATAGAAGAGCAACTTCTATTTTTAAGCTTGGATACACAGTTAACAGAAAGGTGAGAACAGTTCCAGTTGATGACTTTGTTTATAACTCTTCTGTCCCTAGAAAAAGACCACCTGCATTTTTCTTGTATCAACACACAGACTGAGCTTAATATGGGTAAGCTCATGACCCAAAGCTGCAAATCTTTATCCTGTTACCAACATTTTTTTAAGGCAAGGCAGTGTGCTGAAGTCTTATTTGACTTGTTCAAAAACCCCAAATAAAAGCTCTGATGAAATCCTTCAAAAAACACATTTTTTTTTCATAGCATAAAAAGCCTTTAATAATCCCTTCTTCCCTCTAAAATTAAAAGTATGTAAATCCCAGAGTGGGGTTTCCACTGCCCAGGAAGTGGAAGGCGTCCGGCCAGCTACACAGGTCCTCAACTGAGAAGCCAAGGCTGGTCACATTGTTTGACATGAGGGTTAGTTTTCAGATAGTGAAATTTCAGTTGCCAGGTGCCAGAGGCAATTTATCAGACGCTCATAAAATAAAGATCAAAAAGCCCATCCGTCTCCCTGTGCATCTGGGATCTAGGAAGGAACACTCACAGCCCTCGATCCTTTAAACAGCTCTCACTTAAAGAGCTCAATGTTTATAATAACAAGAAAAGGAGAAAGGGGTCAGGTCAAATCCTGCCGAATAGCAGGTGTTGTTATAAGATTTTTGTTCTCTCTCTTTTTTTTTTTCTTAAAAAGTAATCCAGAAGAATACAGAGCTGCTGCAGTGGATGTCCTCCACATGCGTTTGTTGTTTTTGATGTATTTCAACAGAGAATGTGATCTGAGAACCAAAAAATAAAAACCTTTGACCATAAAAAAAAAAAGTTTAGAAGCTCTTCCCACATAAAACCTCAATATGCTAAATTAATTTGATAGAGAGAATTCAAGTTTTTAACAATATTACATGAACTGTGAAATGGTGTTATGTGAGAATTACTAAGCACTTGTAATAATAATTTTGAGCGACAAAAACAATGAATGCACCTTGCAAGCCTGTAGGAGCATTTCTTCTTTATATTCCCTTCAGAGAAAAGATGGGTAGATTTAACTGAGCTTCCACTACATGTAAGTGACAGAGGCACCATTACCATGGTCTTGAGGCTCAGACCTTGTGTTCTCACTACTGGTTCCCAGAAGCAGAACTGGGGGTCAGGTGTTGCGGCTTAGCAATGAATGGTCAACAGTGGGGACAAGACCAGCATCACTCTTTCCCATTGAACTGAAATTGATTCATCTAAATTTGAGGTTAAATAAAAGTCAGTTACAGCAATTACTTAATTAAGAAATTCTTACTTTATCTTAACTTTACACTTTCACTATTTTTCCATCACATTAAGCCAAGTGGTATGAGTTATGCTACGGATAATGATCATTGTAACTAATCCTATTTCCCATTTTGCTTTCACCAGACAAAAATGCAAGCATATCACCCACTAATACAAGGGCTTGACTTTCCTAGTGTTTACTTCCTCCCCATTCCCTTCCTCCCACCATCCCACTTTCTGCTTCTTATTCCTCCTCCTTATGTATTTCTTTACTTCCATTTTCCTTCCCCCACCTCCTCCTCCTCTTACTTTTTTTCTTAATCTTATGATGTGCCTTTTATTTTTCTTAATTGTTAAAAGGAAAGAAACAGACAAAAAAGGAAAGGAAGAAGGAAGGATAGGGTAGAAGGAGGAAAAAAAGAAAGCAGGAAAATAAAAAGAAGAAATCTGTAAATATATCATGATGGGACATAAAGTAGATTGAAGTCAAAGAATATAAGAGCATTGATCAAATGGAAAAGTTCAAGATAAGGAGGACAAAAGGAAAAATGGGGAAATTAAAAATAAATGTAGAAGATAGCTTATTTTTCCCAGAAAAGAACATAATACTGTTATTCTTATTTCCAATTTTTCTAATTTGTTCATTAAGTATCTTGGTTCCTTAAGATATTTGTATATATTCAAAAAATGGCATTCTATTGTAGATAGATTACTGACATACTTACATAGAAATTTAGACTTTAGAAAATAGAGTACTTCATTGTCACAAAGTTTCAGAAATGAGAAGAAACCCAGTCAGAGTTACATAAATACTCAATAGAAATCAGGCAACTTCAATGTTATCCCCTGACCTTTGAAGATTGTTGACCCTGAAAGTTACATCTGCAAACAACATTTGAGTTAATGTTTCTAAAAGAAGGAAACAGTAAGTGTTTGGCAACAATGGACATTCATCAGTAGAATTGAGATTAAAAATTAACCAACAAAAAGTATTGTTTTCCAAAATATTGGACACAAGAGAAAATAAATCAAACATAGCTTGTCAGACAACATCATGGGCTGGCTCTGAAACTCACATGTGGGATCATTAATTCATGTGTTTGGGGAGGATACAACCAAGAGAAAAGATGTTTTCTCACCCCAGGACCCTTCTAAAATGTCTCTGCTCTCTAGCATTCTTGTGGAGACTATATATCTTCAGCACTTGGAGAATTACTCCTCCAAAATTCACACTTGCTGGAGATATGGTAATTTAAGGCACAATGCTGATGTCTTTTAAATCATACCACTCAGTTGTTCAGAAATGTGATTTGCATTTCCCTTATTGCTAGTGATGATTTTATGATAACATCGATGGACTTAGAAGAATTCATATTAGCAGAAACAAGTCAAAAAGAAAAAAACAGAAACCAAATGGTTTCAGTACAATATGGGGCATGGGAAAGATAAAGATTCATGAAGAAAAGACAAAACAAGCCAACAACCAAATTGAAGTACACAATCTGGGGGCGGGGGATGGGACAGGGTGGGAACAGTCGGGGAGGGGAGTAGCCCCAGATCTCACAGAGATGTGAAATTTATATATAAATAAATTATTTTAAAAAGAAAAGGGGAGATGTGGGTGTTGGCATATATGTGTATATGCTGAGCCTCAGAGTCAGGCTGTTATGAGAGGGGCCAGATTGCAGTTGAAATAGTTCTGAGCTGTCTTAATTTCTATGTTCTAAGGTTATGCCATGATTAGTATAAAACAGCAACCCCTTCTGATTATTAGAGGATTTGCAAAGATACCAGAGCAACCAATGCATGGGCCAATCCAACATTCCAGTTTTAATGTCCCAAGAGTAAGATTCTTGGCCCATCAAGGATTATTGGTGTGACTTAAGAAGATTCACCACATTCTTCTCTAATCTACTTCCTGTCAGTTGCTTGTTAGACCAGCTTGCAGATCAGGAGGGTCTGCATGGTTGAGTTGCTCTAGTGTTCTCCCTGCTCTGCACATACACAGAACTTTCCTGAAGAGACATACTAGCACATACGTCCAGTAGTAAGGAAACTGGCAATGCAAAGTTTGCACAACTATAGTAAAGTGACTTGTTTCTTTACTGTAGCACATCCAGTATTTCAAGACTGTTAAAAAATTTAATTCTGATTCTTTAAATCTACTTCTAGAATATATATATGTCATATATATCATATATATATATGATAACAGATAAGGACACAGGCTATAGCCTCATATTTTCGAATTTACTTAGTATGTGACGTTTAACAAGCTGGTCAGTGTCTTTATACATCAAATTTTTCCATTTTAAATAGGAACAGTAGTCAGTTTGGAGGGTATAGGGTAAATGGGTTGGTCAGGCTTTACCCACCACTAGTTTTTATGACCAGCACCTGTGATATTGTACCTTCCCCAATATTGTACATAGCCTAGTGGGTGTAGGTAAGTGTGAGTGGGCTCACCTGGGCCTAAGAGGAGAAAAGGGGTAGCATCACCCTAGGAAGAGAGCATGGGGTAAAGAGCAGAAGAGAACACGAGAGAGAAAACCCAGAGAGAGTGTGTATGTGTAAACACTCCTGGGGATTTGGGGAGCTAAATGCCTCCCAGTTCCCCTGGCCATGTTGACCCTGCTCTGTCCTACCCAGCCCATGGTTGCACTACAGAGGGTTATTATGAGGATGAATTGAGAAAATCATATCAAGTCCTTAGCAGTGTCACTAAGATACCAAATACAAATGTGATAATGATGATGATGAGGGGGAAGAAATTTGATAGCAAACAGTCTTACATAAAGTAATATTCATATATATATACAGCAAGATAGGGAAAATGTAAAATAATCTAGTGACCCACAGTAGAGGATTGGGTAAAAGAATTTTATGCCAGGGCCCATGAAATTTTACATGGAACAAAATATTAAAAGAAGTACTGTCTTTACATTTGAAACTATCAGGCTTGGTTCAGAGGTGAACATACAAGGCAGGGTCAGAAGAGTAGAGTCAACCCAGGATGGAGGAGTAAACAAGATGACCTGGGGAGCCCTGACATCCAGAGATTTTATTCTGAGAATTAGGAGCCAGTTTGAGAAGGAAAAGGTAGGGGCAGAACTCCAGAGTGTGTTCACTCCTCATAGAATTCATGACATAATTGCTCTTGAATGAAATTTTCAAGATATATTAGGTGACACTTGTTTTTTCATTCTAAGCCACAGCCATTTCTACTTTTAAAGGCTGCAAAGTAACTGTCTCCACATTCAAGCAATAATTTTAAAATTTCCTGTCTAATCAGAAACATTTCATGTAAATGTATTTCCTTATAATTATCATTAAAAATTATATTTCATTTAAAGAATATAAAAAATAGAAAAATTTCCCTAGCTATCATGTATAGTAAAGCTAAGAGGAGGATAAAGAAACAACAATTCAAATGAATGAATCCCATTTTTCATCAAATTTTGTCTCACAGTCTGTGTTTATGGAATCAAAATATCAAAAGGATACCACATTAACAGCAATTTGCAGGATTAAACACATTTACATAATGCAATAATGAAGTAGATTTATTATAAATTTTACAAAATTCTGTTTGGGTTTAGTGCCAACAAAATTTCCCTCTCTTACTCAATGTAGATAGCTGAACTTCTATGAATATACTAAAACTGATAGCATCCGCTCTGAAGATACAAGCTAGCACTATGTCTGCAGAATAGATAAGGAAATTATTTTCTCTAAAACAAAGCCAAAGGAAAAGATAAAAGGGAAATGGCACGCTTTATTCTTTATATTTTCAAATGATGATTAAAGCCCTTAGGATTAATTGTCTACCATTTGAGCAACCTCATTTTTTTTTGCAAAACAAAGTTATCTTAGGAATTTCTGAGTCCAAAGCTGAGATTATGGTCTCAAATTAAAATTTAAAAATCTGTGTTTAAACCGCATGCCCTTTTTCAAGGCATGAGTTATAAACCAGCAGCATGCTTAAAGGAGGAGGCAGAAAATGGATTGCTAAGTGTTTCACCAGTCTGCATCTCTGCTTTGATGTTATAAACAGATACCAAGAACTGGAGTATATAACTCCTCTTCCTTCATTCTCTTTCATGATGGGTACTGGTAAACTCGGTAAAGAAGTAAAAAAGGGAGAACACACAGACACACACACACACACACACACACACACACACACACAAAAGTATTCTCTGAATATTCTGATCTTTGAGTCTACCCACTCCTCCAGAATGCCAAAAGAAACAATGTCCAGAATACCAGCATTCTCTCCATTTAATACATTAAGCTGTTGTTCCCTAGGATGGATAACCAGGAAGGTGGTGTGAACAAATGAACTTAATAGCAATCTGTGAAAGTGTAGTAAAAATTGAAAATTAAAAATCTTTGTAATGGGCCAAATGGCATCATCTAAATGTTCCAGAAGACTAACATTGTTCCTCGCAGAATAAATTTTGTGATATTTGTATTTAATTTCCAGGAGTTCCTTTTATCTTTGTTGAGATATAGATCTCAATTTCAAAAAATTCCTACCTGTATAAAAACAAACTCTTAATAAATTGAACACATTTTAGCTATCACATTATAAAAGTCAACAATGACATTTCATTTCATAAAGTTAAAAAAAATTCTATTTAATCTTGAAAATTTCCTGTTTATTATTCTTCTAATTTATTTATTGCTGTTATTATTTTCCTTTGCTAAACATTTTTTCTTATTGTATTCTATAGATAATTATCAATGACCCCCTATGTCGCATGCCTGAATCTGTCATTGCTGACAAAAATACCTATATGCCAAAGTTACTTTTTTCAAGAAACTCTAGTCAAGAAGACAGAAGAGCCAGTAGGTATCTATTAAGTATTAACCCCCAATCTCACTACCAAAAACAAAGATCCAAAATTAGAAATTCCTCTCTAGGTTTCTCCTCATTGATTCAAATAGCTCAAAATTTTGCTGATATACTTAGTTTCTCCATATTTCCCTAAGCATAATAGAACAATATAGGTCTCTTCTATGAAAGGTTGTACAAGATCTGGTTTGGTATTGAGAAAAATATAACCTAATCATCCAGCAGGAATGCTTTCAAAGTTGGGTCATGTTTCTTATTCTTGCAATGTACCATTTAAGAGCTATCGTAGTTTCCTGACGTTCCTTTTGTGGAGCACTAAACAGGTAGGCATTCCATTTTATAGTATATTATACTGCATCACACTATTGTGTTGCCAAGGGTTTAGCTTCTCCTACCTAAAATAAAAAGCATCTAGACTTTAGAGTAAAATGATTATAGTTCTTCTTATTTTAACGCTCAACTATTTTCAAGTTTAAAGAAAGTATACAGAAACCAGGCCAAATTCCAAAACAAAATTTTCTGTAAATACCTAATCTGGGTAAGAAATTCCTAATATAATTGTTTAATTTAATAGCTACAGAAACTATTTGCTCTGCACCGATCTCCAAGACTTAAGTAAACCTAGCATTATATATAATATCAACTGACAATACATTTTTTACAGGTTTAAAGTTATAGCCCCCCCAACAAATAAAATAACAGACCAAATTAACCTCAAGAAACATAACTAAGAAAATAAATACAATAGAACCTGCAACCTAGATGTCTTTTTCACAAGAACAGGAGGGAAACTTGAAGAACAAGTAGAACTGTATTATTTCACAAATGATTCAACTGGAATAGCTTAAGTAACCAGCCCAGGGTCAGATTTTAGAAGTTCCAAGACTGAAGACTAAGTTAATGATTCTTAGTTCAGTTATTTTAATAACCAGAGCACATTTCACAATTACAGCATGGTATCCTCTGCCCGGAGTTCCTCTGCAGTCAGTTAGCAGAATACAGAGTCGGGATCTCCACGCAGAAACTCCTCCTGCAGCTCCTTTCCGGGTACACACAACCCATAGTGTCTGTGAGTCAGTATGTCTCAAAACTAAAGAAAAAGTCTCCTGATGATGTCGGCTGGAGGAGAATCAGCATAGCCCAAGGATGACCCTTCTGTAATAGGATGGAAGGATATTCAGGACCCTCACCAGCCTAACATGCTGCCTAACACTTACCAGTAGGGAATTTATCTTTTTGACTAGAGAACTTTACAGGTTTCTTGGAATCTCCACAGTGGTTTAGAATAAGTCTGTACCGAAGCAGGCCATAGGATAGTCGTTCGTCACGATGGAACAGAATAGGAAGTGGAAACTAAGTCAATTTTATACACATCAGGCATTACTGACACGCAAATTCTAAGATGACACTAGAGCAAACCTGGCTCTTGGAGAACAAATATGTCGATAATGATGAGACAGCTATGCTGGGCCACCCTGTCCACAAACCAGTCTTCATCCTAGCTCCTCATTTTGCAGACAGGGTCTATGTATACACTCATCTCTACACCTGTGCTCATAGAAGAGGTCACTAAAATGACTTTTCCCTTTTTCATGGTCATGAAAATCCACACTTCCTAAAAAGTCCTATTGGTATCATCCCCCTTCCCTTTGGTTTTCCCATCTCTAAATCTAACATAATTTCTAGGTTTTATTTCTCCAGTATTCTTCTTTGTGAGTCTATGTCACATTCAAGTTGCTTTGTTTTGTCTTCTATAATTACCACAGCAGACTCTTCCTACCAAAATGTGTAGGAATGAATTTGATTCATCTTTTCACTATTTCAGTATCTACACTGGCACTTGATGCACACTCAAAAACCATCTGCTGGGTTTAATCAAATTAACATATACACCAGAATGACAAGAGTCCTAGCATTATTCATTGCTGATGTTCATCTTAGCACTTTAGTGCAGTAGCAATTTCACACCCTCCTCCTCATCTTCTATCTTTATTGCTGTTGTGTTGTTACTGTGGTTATTGTTATTATTTTACTACTATAGCAATCATCTGGATTAAGAGTTCATAAATATATTGCCTGTAAAATGTCAACATCTATGAACACGTTTGGCTGCTGGTTGAAGTCTACAGGTCTTGGCTGTATGTGGTACAGCATGAGATAGCATCTAGTCTCTTAAATCAACCAAGCCTCTGAGCATAGAGAAATAACTAGCCATGTTTTTTGTTGGTTCTTTTCCTGCCATGGCATATATAAATTATCCCTAGCCATTAAGGCATAAAATAAAGTAAGCTTTTAAAATGCAGGAAGCTGTAAATTACCCTGGAAATGTTTTAATCACTCACTATCAGTTCTTCCTTGGATCACAATCAAAGTATATCCTATTTAAAGAAGCTCTTATGGGGTTTCTTCTCCAGTGAAAGGCCTTGTTTCAAATGAATGCCTGGAATAGAGCAAAAGTCATTTATGCTTTACTGTAACATCTCAAAATGGCATATCTCATTGCCTCAATTAAATGGTGACATACCCTCTCCCCCTGTATACATGGTCTGTAACTGGTTAAAAGAACTTTGAGAAACAATAGTCATTTCACATACCAAAGTTTTGTCACAAAATATTATTGTGTGAAATTGTCCAAAACAACTGCTAATCCAGCTGTTCAAACATCTGGATGACTTCATTACAAAAAAACCTTTCTCCCTACGAGCTACCCCCAGGGGTATAGTCCACATTGAGGTCTCTGTGGCAAGTGATGACAGTAGACATACCAATTGTCCAAGTTAAAATCACTTGACTCCCTGTCACTGCAATAAACCACAGGTTATTAGATAGAATCCTATTAAGGGCTTACCCTTTATAAAAATAAGCATTTTTTTTATTTATTCACAGTTTGGAAAGCAAAAAATATAGATGAAAGTGATTACTTACCTGCTAACTCTATACAAAAATGTGTATTTATATATACTCATACAAACACAAGTATTTATTTCTATAGTTTGCATATATTCATTTCGCCACATATGTACTGTCAGCAGTTTCTTAATTCCTCACAACTTATATGTGAACTTCACTGTAAAATGAATGATCCCATTTATATTTGCTTTCATAAACTGTCCATAAAATATCTTTACTGCCTTATAAAATACTTGGCTTGTGTTATTATAAAAGGAAGAACCATACAGTCTACATCTTACAAAAATCCAGGTTGCAAACTATTACAAACATATTTCCAGAAGCAGGATTCGAGTATTCTTGAGGAAAGCACAAAGTGGAAGGCTCTAGTCCTACTTAAGTCTACATCCCCAGCATTTAAACAAATACTTGGCATACAATTAGTGCTCAATAAATACCTGCATGCTAACTAAACAAAGCATAAAATCATTCTGTTAGAAGCAGTGTGATGTGAGGAAAGAGCAGGATGGGGGCCTCCCTTCAGTACCTTGTAGCTGCCTAGGGCATGCTGAGCCCACCCACCTGCCATGAGCTAACAGCTATACTCCAGGAGTGCCCGTGAAAACAAGGCAAGAAACATACAAAGATCTTAAAACATCATGCTACAGTTCACAACAGCCTGCTCTAGGCAAAGTGTTCTAGTATCGCTCCCTTTCTCAAAGAATTATATGCCTAAGACACCTTTGCCTATTGATTTCAATGTTTACTTTAATAGATGGGACTGCTTCTTCCTGTGATTATGTTAATATCCACTCAGTCAGAGGTTTGCTCTTAGACTGAAAATAGTTAATCCAATTTTTAATCTAAATCAGAATATGTCTGAAAATATAAACAATGGGAAAATATAAAAGCATACTCAGTAGAAGACACTATTATTAATGTGGTTGTATATCTAGTTCAAAGAAATTAGAAGAGTCATTGAACACATTTTCCTTATTTGAAGACTTGTTTGATATTCAGGTTTCACGTAGCATGTTACAAAGCATGGCAAGACAATAAAGTGGTGGTGAGAAGTCCACATGATATGGAATCAGTCTTTCCTACAGTCCTGGGAATAAAGGAGAAAAGGAAATCCAAGAACTTGAATATCATGCCAGAAATTCCATTTTGGAAGGAGGATACTGTCTTCAAAGCAGTTAGTGCCTCCCACTTCTCTCTGTTTTGATATACAGCCCATCAACCACTTTGTTAAAACTATTTCTCATTTCACACAACCACCTAAAGATCAAATCCCAACAACTCCTGGGCAAATGGCACATCTCTCAGGGCAAGTGAGAAAATGACATCTCAATTTTATGGCAACATGAGAAAAAAATGCCATCTAAAGGAGTGTGGAGGGGAAAAAAGGGCAGTAAAACATTATAAATGAACATTCCTTCTTCCTCAATGTCTTAGAGAGAAGGAAAGAATTTGGGGCCAGATAAGGAACACCAGCCAGAGATACTATAGCATTTTATAGCCTGGGGTCACCAGGAGGGGGTAGGGGGAGGCCAGAATGTAAGAGTTGAGCAAGTGTTAGGCCAAGAGGTATAGGGGAAATGTGTGCAGTCCTTGGAGAATGTAGAGTGAGAAAAGGGAAAGAGAATTAGGGAGGCATTCAGTGGAGGTGTTTGGGGTTGCTTGAGAATATCAGATTTCTTTCTGAGAACAGTGGACCCACATGTACAATGACAGACTCTAAATCAAGCAGGAACTAGAAATACTAAGATAGCCCAAAGGAGACTGCTACCAAGAGTTTTCTCTCTTCCAAGCAAGATAAGCTTGTTATGGCAGATTTTTCCATCCCCAGAATGAAATAAATGTGGAAACTTGGTAGATGAAAAGCAAAAAATACAGTAATTCCAAATTTAGGAATTGATTGAAGCATGAAAAATATACATGCAACTTCCAAGACTTGACCATGGTGATGGTGGAGACAGGTTGTGACCTGATGACATGGGTTATGAAATGACAAAGGAAGATTTGTACCATTTATTCCAGAATTGATGAAAATTCCCAGAAAGCAATATGTAGTAGCACTGGTTAAGATGAGCTGGGACTGTATCCACCAATCTCTGTGATTGTAAGAGGAATTCATAAAATTCCACAAGAAAGTATAATGAGGCAACAAACTAGAACCAGGGGACTCCATTGGATTCACATCTCTCAATAAACATGGAAGGCACTGAACAGTTTGTAAGCCTGTTTTTCTCATCTTGTTGAGAAAGTTGAATTGTAGCATGACAGCTCTGCTGTTAGGTTGAGGAGAATAAATATCTTTTCTTTCTCCAGTTCCCAGGCATCAGGAAGTCTCTCTAATACTTTCAGCAATAAATTCTAAGATATCTTTATTGATCACTTTCTAACTTTCATTTCTAAAATGAATGTTCTCCAGGTAATATAAAAAGAGGTCCCTATCACCTTGCTACTTCACACAACTCAACCACAAATCTATCAGTCATAATATATAAATACAGATGAAGGGTCACAGCAGCTAGTCTATATTCTAGTACATTCAAAGAGATTCATCCCATAATATGGAATAATTGGTTTCTGGGGGATCACAATAATTATAGCTTCAGAAAACAACAACAACAAACAAACAAAGAGCTAGCATTTACTGAGCAAAAAGCACTGTTATAACACATTACATTTCATTCTCACAACAATCCTATGAAGTAGGTGAGTACAAGTGACAGCCACACTTTACATGTGAGAAACTGGGACCAAAGAAATAATTCATCAAGTTTATACCAAGATTTGCACTCAAGCAGATTGATAAGAGAACCAGTGCTATCAAACACTATGTGATAACTTGCTGATCTCCAACACAAAGCAAGAAAAGACGCTCAGGGTTTAGAACAGTGTCCTTTCTCTTACAGAGGGAAAGGTTTTCCCCAAGTTTATTGATATTTCCCTCTGAACTCACACAGTCCTTCACCTTATACCCGGCACACTGCTACAATTATTCAATTTAATATCTTTTTCTCTGCCTAGTGCCTGAGCTCCTAAAGAATGGCAATTATATATTTTTTATTTTAGCATTCTAAAACTTAAGATTTTATTACCATAGATTGCTTTACTAGTTTAGGAACCTTTGGTAAATGAATCCTACAGTTAGGTATCTTTTTGTGTCCATTTCGCTTCACACATACAGTTTTTGAGATGAACACATGGCTGTTGCATGGAAAAGAAGGTTGCTCCTTGTAAGGACTGAGTGATCTCTACTGTGGGAGAAGATGGGTTGTGTAGTCACTGATTAAGATTTAGGAAATTTCCTGTTCATACTCCAGTGAGTAGGCTGCTATAAAGATTTGCATGCAATTTCTTTTTTTGTAAAGATACATTTTCATTTACCTAGGTTGCATAAAAATAAAAGCAAGAGGGAGATATGCAAAGTCACTGGGTAAGAGTTTAGATTGACAAGAAATTGCCTGTTTAAATGATAAACTCTATACTTCCACCAACAATGTGGAAAAGCTCCAATACTCTATAGTGATGCTCAGTCTTTCTAACAGTAGTTGGAAATACCTCCCTGTGGTTTTCATTTGCATTTGCATATTTCTATGTACCTACTGACCACTTGTAGATCTTTTGTGAAATGCTTCTTTCCCTTTTTTTTATTTTAATTATAGAAATTCTCATACTTTGGATATAAGTACTGTATCAAATTTACATATTGCAAATATTTCCTCCCAGTTTCTGACTTGCTTATTTATTTGTTAGTTGCACCTTTTGATGTAAAGAAAAAACACATTTTGATAAAGTGCAATTTATTGTCACATTTTTCTTTCATGTTTCAAGCACTTAGTGTCCTAAAAAAAATCATTGGCTAGCCTAAGGTCATATAGATAACAGAAAATTTTAGGGGTAAAAAACAAAATTGTTAATCAAAATCCCAGATTTACCTTTTTTCAGAAGCCTACCTCCCAGTGGGCCTCACACAACATCCACATTAAGTCACTATTCTTTTCATTTTCATATTTACCGGCATTGATAGGCTAAATGATCTGAGTTCTCAGGTATCTTTGCACCTGGAAAATCATTAGTCAAGTTTTAAAAGTCTCCTTCAAGAATCACTTCCTTTCTGTGCCATTTTCTAAGTACAGATAATTATCATTGTATTGCAGATATATACATATACACATATGCATGGAAATTTCAGTTCAGACACTAATGAAATATAAGTCAGATGCCTAAGTGGATATTATAGCTGTGAGTGGACAGGAGGGGTGGGAAAGCTTTTTTTCAGGAGTAACATGGGACTTAAATCAGAACAAAAATCATAGCTATAATACAAAAGTCTGGAAGAAATTATTTCTGGCAACAAAAACAAATGAAACAGAACTAACTTTGGAGGAGTTGAACAAGAAAAGACTGATGGAAGATGAGATCAAGGAGGGAGCTGTTGGATCATAAAGAAACTGTTGGACTAGTAAGACATAGAATTTTATTCAAGTGTTCTGGGATACCATTGAAAGGTTTTAAATAGGACATAAAAATATGTTGAAACTCACTATTAATCAGGGAAATGCTTGTTAAAACAAGATACCGTTTTATAACCATTATATTGACAAATGTTGAAAAGTTGGACAATACCAAGAATGAGTGAATATGTGGGAGTGCAAATCATTAAAACTACTTTAGGGAGTAATTTGGCAATATATAGGGAAGTTAAAGACATACATAGCTAGTCATTTTACTTTACCTATGAAACAGACCAATATTTCTCATACTAGGGGTGTTCACATATTAACAGAACATAAAATCAATGTCTTAGATCAGAAGTAACACCTATAAGTTAGTTATTTTGATAAATCATTTTGGTAAATGCAATTTTTTTCATATTTTTCTTTTCTAAGCATAGACATGCTAAGACAACCAAGAGAGCAAGAAGAGTAGAGCATTATCAGAATTCATTGAAAGTACTCATAATAAGTAATATTTCATGAAATTTCAACTTTAATTGTATGACACAAATCATATATATATATATAAAATACAATCATTATGTTGTGAAATATGTATTACTGTGGTCATATTAAGATAGTTTTCAAAATCATTGTGCATGTGCACAAGAATATCAAAAAATTCAACTTTATGACATTGTTTCACAGAGTAAAACAATCTCAAAGTTTAACATGGAATAGAATAAATAAAATAAAGCCATATACTGATATGCTCTACAGCAGTAAAACTTAGAAATTAAAGAAAAATGAAAGAATTTCAATTAATATAAGTCCAAGAGGAAAGAATTCATTAAAGTCACATAGTATAATTGCTATAGCAAAGAATGTTTTAAACAATTCTTTGTTGTTTAGCAATATAGATAATTTTAAAAATCACATTTAAAATATACATTTTAATTATAGATTCAAAAATATCACATTCACAGAAATGATATTTATTAGATGAAATGCAATGGTCACCTTTAATGACAGAGGAAAAAGAAATAATGGGCAGAGTGTTAATGAAATTATATTTCACTGATTATTTCTAGTGTGGAGTAATAGAAATATAGCTATTATTCTCAACAACCTTATAATATTTGTTATGACACTTATTTATTATACTATTCTCAACAATTTTTACATTCATAATATAAAAGATCAGTCTGACACATGGGAATATGTGGGGATAAAAGTGAAAGCAAGGATTCCGCAGGATATTTTGCAATGGTACAGAAGAGAAACTCAGAGTTCTAGGGTTCAAGAGGCAGCAGACAATTGAAGAGAAGAAATACCAGAAATAAACTGGAAGTAGAGTGAAAAGACTGGTCATGAATTAGATGGGAGGAAGGAAGTTGTGAGAAAACACTAGAAAGCAAGAACGACTGATATTAGTCACCTTGGGTAACTGTGGGGATGGTGTTACTGACTTAGGGACTTGGGGAGCAGCAGATTTGAAGGAAATAATCAGAGTTCCATTTTTGATTTGTTCAGTTTAGATTGTCTATTAGCATCCAGTAGTGATGCCAAATTATAGTTACAAAAGTTAGAAGTTAGGACAAGAGAAGTGAAGCCTTGGAAGTCACAAGTAGACAAATAAGTTATGTCTTGCACCATGCAGTCACATTCTTGATGCAATAGATTCTTCAACTTATACAAGACACTTGTATGACTTTTTTTTTGCCTGAGCTAAAGATTAAAATTAGGTTTTTATCTTACACGTTTCATGCTTTAAAAATGCATCCATTGGTTAACTTTCTGCCCCTGAAGCTGCAGCTATGCTAACAACACTATGCTAAACAGCCACGACTAGGATTCCCTTCATTGCAGCATAAGAACATATTTAAACACAAAGCATTCTACTATGTGCCATTGGGGATGGAGTTCCCTCTTGCACAATCATTCCCTTAAAGACATGAAATAAAATGGGAAGATACAACACAGCAGATATGCCACAGCTCTCATCTTATTTATTTTGGAGGCCCAGCAAAGATTAGACAATTCCTTAGATCTAAGGACAGACCAATGAGCCCAAATGCCCCAAAATAAACAAATGGTACAATAAACTGTGGTATATGAACACGATAGAATATTATTCACCAATCAAAAAAGAAAAATGTATGTCATTTGCAAACAACATGGATAAAACTAGAAGGAATCATCCTAGCAGAAATAAGTTAGAAAGAAAAAGAGAAATACTGGATGGTCCCACATATATGAAGGAAAACAAACAGACAAGAAAAATTTAAAACTAACACTCAGCAAAATTGAAGCATGGAGCATAAGAGGAGGAGGGAGAGGAAGTGGGAGTGGGAGGGGCACAAAAGACTAAGATGGTTCACAGGTGATAAGGTGGTGGGAGAACGTGTGGGAGATAATGATGTAAAATAAAACAAATAAAATAACAATAATAGATCACTCCAAGAACTGCCTATTTAGCTCCCTCTCAGAGCGGGTGGCAGCTGGGAGCCCCAGATGGTTGGGACACCTTCGGCTCCCTCAGGTGAGAGATTTCTGGGGGATAGGAACCTCAACAAGAATTAGAACACTGCATAGAGAATACAAAAGTAAAACACAGACACACAGCCCAGAAACAAAGGAAAGGAATTCACCCCCAAAAACAGCCAACAGAAGTAAGAAATTATACAAGCACAAGGGCAGAAATCACCACAAACTGACATACTTCAACATGCCAACCAATACTAGAGCAGTCATTGCACAATATGTGGAGCAACCCCAAAGGGAAAACATAGGAAGAAAGAAAAATACAAGTACTCAATTGAGCCCAAAGGGAAATAACCCATCTCCAAAGGATAAACAATCTCCAGAAACCAACAAGGATGAAATCAAAGAAATGCCCTTTATATCAGATAAAGAATTCAGAAACAAAATGATAAAAGCAATCAATGAACTAAGAGGAGAAGTAGAAAAATATAAAAAGGAATGTAGCAAAATGAACATCATAATTGGCGAACAGAAGAACGAGATTGAAACCCTAAATAAGAAAATGAAGGAGATGCAGTACATAAGAGGAACAATAGAAGACCTCAAAAATACTGGGAAAAGCCATGAAAGCAGACTAGAAGAAATTGAATAATGAATCATCACACTGGAGGACACAAAAATAGAGAGAACTAAGAGAGAAAAACAGAGTGATAAACAAAGTAAGAATACAGAAAAAAAATCAGAGATCTATCAGATACCTTAAAGAAAGGAAATATAAGAGTAATTGGAATCCCAGAAGTAGAAAAGAAAGACATAAGAATTGAAAGGCTTTTTAAAGCAATAATAGAAGAGAGCTTCCCAAATTTGAAGAACAAAATGAAAATAGACATACAAGAAGCAAAAAGGACACCAAACTAATTTAATGAAAGAAAAACCACAGCTAGACACATAGTCGTAAAACTTCTAAGAGTCCAAGGTAAAGAAGAAATAATGAGGGTGACTAGAGAGAGGAAACAGATAACCTACAAAGGAAAACCCATTAGATTGACTTCAGATTTCTCTGAAGAGACACTCCAAGAAATAAGAAAATGGAGCCTCATATTCAAAAAACTCCAAGACAAAAAGTGCCAGCCAAGAATACTCTACCCTACAAAGCTGTCCTTCCTGTATGAAGGAAAAATTAGAACCTTCTCAGATTCTTTTGGAGAAGCTGAGACTTCTCAGACTTTTTGGACAAAGTCTCCAAAAATTTGCTACAACCAAACCACCACTCCAAGGAATATTGGAAGAAGCCTCAAGACCAAAACCCTTAGATGAATAAATAGAATATACATAACAAAAAACCAAAGTAGAACCTCAAAATGACCTCTAGAAAACCAACACTAGAACCCCACACATCAATAATCACTCTAAACGTCAATGGTTTAAACTCATCAGTCAAAAGACACAGAGTTGCAGACTGGATCAAAATACAGAACCCAACATTCTGCTGTCTCCAGGAAACACATCTAATCCCTAAAGATAAGCATAGACTGAAGGTGAAAGGATGGAGAAAATTCTACAAGCGAACAGTCCCAAGAAAAAGGGAGGGGTAGCCATTCTTATAACAGATAAAGCAGATTTCAGAATAAAACAAGTGATAAAGGATAAAGACGGACACTACCTAATGGTACGTGGTTCAACTCACCAAAAAGACATAACAATTATCAACATATATTCACCAAATGAGGGAGCACCAAGATTCATAAGACAGCTACTAAGAGAACTGAAAGCAAATATTGGCGAAAATATATATGTTGTAGGAGACTTTAACACCCCACTCTCACCAAAAGACAGATCAGTAAAACAGAAACTAAACAAGGACACAAAAGCTTTAAAGGAAGACCTAATAGATATCTACAGGACACTGCACTGCCAAAAAAGGGAATACACCTTCTTTTCAAATGCACATGGATACTTCTCTAAAATTGACCACATATTAGGACACAAGGAAAACTTGAATAAAAACACAAAAATCAATATTATACCAACTTTTTTCTCTGACCATAAAGGCATCAAACTAGAAATTAACAATGAAGAGAAAGCAAGAAGAGTGTCCAATACATGGAGACTGAACAATATACTACTAAACGAAGAATGGGTAATCGAAGAAGAGAAAGCAGGAAGAGTGTCCAATACAAGGAGACTGAACAATATACTACTAAACGAAGAATGGGTAATCGAAGAAATTAAAGAAGAAATTAAAATCTACTTCAAAACAAATGACAAAGAAGACACAACATTCCAAAAGCATATCTAAGAGAAGGTTCATAGCAATACAGGTCCATATCAAAACCAAGAAAATATCCAAAGAAAAAACCTCACGTTCCAACTTGAAAAATTAGAAAAAGAACAGGAAAAGCCAAAGCCCAGCAGAAGACAAGAAATAATAAAAATAAAAGAGGAAATAAATAACCTAGAGACCAAAAAGACTATCAAGAAGATCAACAAAACTAAGAGCTGGTTCTTTGAAAAAAATAAATAAAATCGACAAACCCCTTGCAAAGTTCACAAAGAAGAGAAAACACTCAAATAAATGGAATCATAAAAGAGAGAGGAGAGATCACAATAGACACAAAAGAAATTCAAAGGATAATCAGAGACTACTATGAACAGCTATATAGAAACAAATATAACAACCTGGAAGACATGGACAGATTCTTGGCAAAATATAACTACCCAAAATTGAACAAAGAAGAAATAGAGAGCCTAAATAATCCTATCACAAGCAGTGAAATTGAAGCAGTCATAAAAACTCTGCCTAAAAACAAGAGCCCAGGACCAGATGGCTTTACAAATGAATTCTAAATGACATTCAAAGAGGAAATAACACCTTTCCTACTAAAACTCTTCCAAAAAATTGAGAACGAAGGGACACTCCCAAACACATTCTATGAAGCAAATATCACATGATACCAAAACCAAATAAGGACAGCCCCAAGAAAGAAAGCTATAGACCAATTTCCCTAATGAACACAGATGCAAAAATTTTAAACAAAATACAAGCAAATCGAATCCAATGATGCATAAAAACCATTACTGACCACGACCAAGTGGGATTTATCCCAAGGGTACAAGGATGGCTCAACATCCAGAAATCAATTAACATAATCCACCACATCAACAAGAAGAAAAACAAAAGCCACATGATCATATCAACAGATGCAAGAAAGCATTCAACAAAGTCCAGCACCCATTTATGATAAAAGCCCTTGAAAAATTGGGGATCAAAGAAACTTACCTCAACATAATAAAAGACATCTATGACAAACCTACAGCAAACATTATCTTAAATGGGGAAAAGCTAAAATCATTCCAGTTAAGATCTGGAACGAGGCAAGGATTTCTCCACTACTTTTTAACATTGTATTGGAAGTTCTAGCCAGGGCAATAAGGCAAGAGAAAGATATACAATGGATACAAATAGGAAAAGAGGAAGTGAAGCTATCATTATATGCAGATGATATGATTCTTTATGTAGAGAAACCAAAAAAATCCACAGAAAAACTTTTGAAACAATAAACCAGTTCAGTAAGGTTGCTGGCTACAAAATCAACACACAGAAGTCAGTAGCCTTTCTATATGCAAAAAGCCAAACAGAAGAAGAAATTGAAAGCCATCCCATTTACCATCTCACCAAAAACAATTAAGTACCTGGGAATAAAACTAAAAAAACATGTGAAAGAATTATACAAAGAAAACTTTAAAACGCTACTAAAAGAGATGGAAGACATAAGGAAATGGTAAGACATTCCTTGCTCATGGATTGGAAGAATTAACATCATCAAAATGGCCATACTACCGAAAGCAATCTACAGATTCAATGCAATCCCCTTAAAAATTCCAATGACATTCTTTAAAGAGATAGAACAAAAATTACAAAAATTCATATAGAATAGCAAAAGATCTTGAACATCAAAAAACCTCTCCAAAAAAAGAGGGAATGGAGGTCTAACTATTCCAGACTTCAAGCTATACTACAAAGCCATGATATTTAAAACAGCATGGTACTGGTAAAACAACCAGCAGTCGGATCAAAGGAACAGAATTGAGAGCCCAGAAGTAAAGCCACACATATATAGTCAACTAATCTTTGACAAAGGAGTGAAAAACTTACATTGGAACAAAGATAGCCTCTTTAGTAGATGGTGCTGGGAAAATTGGACTAAGACATGCAAAAAAAATGGACCAAGACATCTCTCTCACACCATGTACAAAAATCAATTCAAAATGTATAAAAAACTTAGATGTCAGACCTGAAACCATAACATACATAGAGAAAAACTTGGGCAAAACCTTCCATGAAAAACAATTCAGAAATCCCTTTCTGGAAACATCTGCATAAGGCAAAAACTTGAAGGAAAACATAAACAGATAGGACTATATCAAACTAAAAAGCTTCTGTACAGCAAAAGAGACAACATAAAAAACTAAAAGAAGCCCAACCAAACGGGAAAAAAATTTGCCGTCCACCAGAGTGATAAGGGTTTAATAATGCAGATCCACAAGGAACTCACACAACTAAACAAAAACAAGCTCAATCAAAAAGTGGAGAGAACTAAAAAGACACTTCTCCAAAGAGGAAATACAAATGGCCAACAGGCACATGAAAAATAGCTCAATGTCACTAGCAATCAGAGAAATGCAAATCAAAACCACAATGAGATACCACCTTACACCAGTAAGAATGTCCCATATAAAAAAAAAAAAACAAAACAAAACAAAAAACAGGCAACAAGTGCTGGCATGGATGTGGACAGAAAGGAACACTCTTATACTGCTGTGGGAATGTAAACTGGTCCAGCCACCATGGAAAGCAGTATGGAGGACCCTCAAATTAATGAAAATGAAACTACCATTTGACCCAGCAGTTGCACTTCTGGGAATCTACCCAAAGGAGACCTCAATGTGGGTACAAAAGGACACCTGTTCTCGGATGTTTATTGCAGCACTGTTTATAATTGCAAGGACATGGAAACAACCCCAACGCCACCAAACAGACGAAAGGATGAAAAAGATGTGGTATATATACACAATGGAACATTACTCATCAATTAAAAATGACAAATTTGATGAATTTATGGAAACCTGGATGTACCTAGAAGAAATCATACTAGCAGAAAGCAAGATAGAAAAAGACAGAAACCAAATGGTTTAACTAATATATGGACAACCAAATGAAAGTACACAACAGGAGGGTGGGGACTAGCTGGAACAGTCAGGGAGGGGAAGTGGTGGGTGACCCCCAGGGATTAAAATAATGTGATATATATATAAATTATTTAAAAATAAATAAAATAATAATAATAATAAAAGTTTAGACAGAGAGGTACAATGCAAAGAGTGACTGAAATCATATTTTCATTTCTGTGGGGATTGTGCTTGGGTAGATATTAAGTTGATTTGTAATAAATAAAAAAACAATGTAAAAAAAGAAAATAGTTACAACTTGTCAGCAAATGTTAAGAGACTGAAAATAAATTTAATAATTAAAATAGGAAATTATCCATGATCTCAAAGATCAATATTTTTTCTTTAAGGGTTCAGATACTAAATACTTCAGGTTGTACAGGCCACATGGCCTCTGTTGCAATTATTCAATTATGCTACAATCATGCAAAAGCATCCATTTACAAAGGGGGGGAAGCAGGACTGGATACCAACAACAATTTTACAGACAGTGAAATTTGAATTTCATACAATTTTCACATCAGGAAATACTATTTTTTAAAAAAATTTTTCCAACCATTGATTTTTATAGTATATTTTTTATTGAGCTATCATTATTTTACATCCTTGTTCTCTTTTTTGTTTGTTTTACACTATAGAATTTTTTCCCTCAGGTGTGGTAACTATAGTTCTCCCACCAACAAAGCACCCATAATCCTCCAACTTAATACATTGTGTTCTCTGCATCACTTATCCATTTATCATATTCCCTTCCCCTTCCCTCCCAGATACTTTATATCTATGGTAGGCTTTCAAGGATTGGTTTGAAAGTTTGTCTTTATCTGATACTTTGTTTGGTTTATCTATATTTCACATATAAGTGAGGTCATCTGTTATTTATATTCTCCTTTTGGATATTTCCCTTGGGATGATCCCTTCAGTTCTAACCATGTTGCTGCAAATGGCATTTATTAGTACACCATTGAATATACACCAAATCTTCTTGATCTCAGAACTCAGCTGTTCTGGGACATTTAGGTTCCATATCTTGGCTATTACATAAAGATATTCCATATCTTTTCATAGCTTGACTATTATATCTAAACCACTATCTTGACTACAAACATGGGTTTGTGTTTCCTTTTGAGTTAGTATTTCATGTTCTTTGGGTAAATAACTAAGAGTGGAATTGCTGGGTCCTATGGCAGACACATTTTTAGTCTTTTGAGGAATGTCCACACTTCTTTCTGTAGGGGGTGGATCAGTCTATGTAGAATGATCCACCAATAGTGGAAGAAGATGCCTTTTCCTCCACACCCCCACCAGCACTTGTTTCTGTTTATTTTCTATTCTTTCTTTTTTTTTTTTTAAATGCTAACCATTCTCATAGGTGTAAGTTGGAGTTAACAACATGTGAAACAATTCTTTATGTTGTTTAACAATATATGTGAGCCGGTATCTCACTATAGTTTTGATTTGCATTTCCCTGTTGATAAGTAAAGATACATATTGTTTCACATGCCTGTTGATCTCCGCATCTCTTTTTAGGAGAATTTTAGCTCTTCAGTCCATTTTTCGACTGGTTTGTTTTCTTTTTGTATTTAGTTGCATGAGCTCTTTGTAGATTTTCAGTATCAGTCTTTGTCAGATGTAAATTGTTCAAATATTTTCTCCCATTCAGTAAGGTGTTCCTTTGTTTTGGTTACTATCTCTTTTCACAGCACAGGCACTTTTTAGTTTGAATCTATTCCCTGTTGTTTATATTCTCCTTTATTTTCCTTGATGCTGGAGGTAAATCTGCAAAGATGTTTCTTAAGTTCTTTCAACTATTTATGATGGAAAACGATTCATAATTCGCAGGTCATACACCCCCCCCCCCCAAAAAAAAAAAAAAAAAAAAACAGACTGGGCTTCATTAGTGGGTACTTGCTTGCATACCTTTACTCTAGATCAACTCCACAATTCCACTTCAGTGATAAGTTACATGATTTGCAGGGGTCACTGCAAGCTGAAAATAAAGGACATGCAAACATTATTAAGAAATTTAAGATAGCCAGTGGAGAACATTAAACTGTGGGGCCTTGCTAAGCATGGGGGTCCATATTTCCATGAAGCCAGCCTGTATTGTGTCTGTATTTTAGCTGCATTTCTAGTTTCCTGGTTAAAAATTGATTGACATGGAGTATATTTTAAATCTGTGCTTTTACTTCCAGTGCTAAGAATTTATTTTGATTCTTTATCTCTTGAACCTAACAAGGTGTTCAAACGAAAGTTAGCAAATGATCATAAAATGAAAAAGAAAAAGAAAAAAAAATAGAAAGTTTTGTATATTTTGCTTCCCAAATCACATAGCAATGATCCCCAAATCGCAATGACATCACAATAGCAATGAGCTATTGTTCCCCAAAGTTAGAATTCCCTTGAGACCCTGCCCAGGAGTCTGGAGATAGGCATTTCTGGAATTTGGCGTTTATACACTTAATTTTTCCTTCCAACATTAAGCATGATTTCTTCAATCTCATCTCTCCCTTCTCCCACCTGGTACTTTACTCTCCAGACAGAATAATCTAATAATTCAAATGGGCCAAGTTCTTCCAGCTTCCAGGGTGACTGTGTGCTTCCTCTTCCTGGAAAGGTTTCGATCTCCTCCATCCACCTGGATAAGCCTTGGTTCCCTTTAAAGCTTTGTTTATTTGTCTTCTTGCTTGGGAAGTCTGTTCTCTCACACTGCTCCTTCTAGGCTGGGTTCAACACCCCTTTGATCCACCACAATTTCTGCTCCTGTGTCACACTCTCCCTTGTCAGATCACTAATAAGGAAGGGTTGAGACTTTTACTAGATCCTCCCTCCTCTCACAGGCCTAAATCAGCTCCTTGGGAGCAGGGACCTTATGACTTTCCATTGCTGTTTCTTAAATACTTAGAGCTCAATAGGCGCTCAGTAAATATTTGATAAGCCAATGAGTCAATGTGGACTGCAAAGCAGCCTGTAAATGTGATCTAACCAAGGTCTTTAAAGGCACCTTTCCCTTAATCAATTAGAAACCAAGATAAAAATTCTGAAGCCTTCTCAGGAGAATGGGAGCATATAAAGTTCTCTGGCATAGCATGTTTTGGAAGAAGTATGGTCCATGTGGATGGTGAAGGCAGCTGTGGCCACCCAGTGGTCACTGTTAGAGTTCTTAGCAAAGCCTCAGCAAGGAAGAAAGAATGTTAGAAGGAAATGTTATGCATTTGTATTATTTTCTTTCATCATGATTCATTTGTTCAATAAGTATTTCTTAGGTTCCAGACACTATCCAAAAGGACAGGTATATCTGTGAAACAAACAAGTCCCTTTTCTCATTTAGTTCACTCTTTAGAAATGGACATAGACAGTAAGCAAAAAAGCAGGCAATGTATTTTGGAACTGTGAAGTTCATAGTGGTGAAGGGAGCAATCCAACTGAGATTGATCAGCCATGGGTCAAAAACAGTCTGCTACCTGCTATTATAAAGTATCAGAACCAAATAAAAAATATTTTTATGATTTTCAGTTGCTGTTGTCATAAAACAGCTATACTACAGAGTTGAGCAATTGTTTCAAAGATGATGTAGCTCACAAAACCTGTAATACCTTCTTTCTTGCCTTTACACACAGTTTTCCAATTTCAGTTGTGAACACTTCTGATTTTACAAAGGAGATATTTAGTAACTTTGTTGACTGGGTGAATAAATTACAGTCTTCATAACAACTCAATCTCATATAAACGTTTAAGTGATAGAGTTGAGATTTGAACTGAATTTAGTGACCCAAAATGCATACCCATTCCACTTTAGCACTTTACCATTTATAAGACCTTATTTTGACCTTGGTGACAAGCTTCTCATTGAAGTTTCATCATTATCATCCCCAATTTTCAGATGAAGAAAGAGGCTCTGAGTGGGAAAGTATTTTTTAGCATCATTCAGCAGGAGTATGGAAGGTCCTAGCACTTTTTTTTTTTGGCATACCATATTTACTTTACTTATTTTCATTTATCATCTGTGTTCCCAGAGGGTGTGAATTTATCTTATTTATCTTTATCTCCTCGATGCCTAACACAGTTTGTGACTCAGCATGGACATCCCATAAACTGTTGAGAAATAAATATAATTCATTCCCCTCTTCACAGAAGACATAAGTCATAACTAATATTATTCTGTGCAAGACTGACAGAAGAACAATTAGTATGAGCTCCACTGGCCAGGCTTGCAACCTGGCTGTGTTCAGTTCACATATTCCAACTAGCTCAGGCTCTTCTCCCTAATTCCAAGAGTATGATTTATATAAGACAAAACACATGAAACTAAGGAGATTATTTTCCAAGTCAAAAATACTCAGATTTTGCACAGATCTCCCTACTGTTGTCAAGTGAGCTCTCTTTGGACTACATATGCAGTCTCTATTTCCTTTTTAAAAACAATGTTCTATCAGCTCCATATTATTTTAAATTCTGCCATCATTTTCATTAAAGAGGCATGAGAGATTCTTCAAACATTGAGATGATGGTAAAAGATGAAATGCTTATATAATTTTCTTTTTTGACAACTACCATAGAGTTTATGGAAAACATGATTAATAGCATAAAAATTGTTTCTATCTTTGGCTAAGCAGCATCCGGTAATGAATCAACTCATCACCACTGAAGATAACACGTACTTTTAGCATGTTCAAATTTCTTCAAGATGACCACATGATTGCAAGTGGAAATATTCCAAATTATGAAATATTTACAGAGCAATAAAAACAATTAGAACAAGCAAGAAGGAACAGCAGTGTTCTGGACTGGAAGACAGGCATGAGAAATGTTTGTTGACAGGTCTTTCATAAAAGCCTAGGACATTTCTCGGGATCAGAAAGTCTTTTTTAGGAATAGCTGATTCAGAGCGCTCCCCTAATTCTGAGATCAAGCAGTCAAAAATATTTGCTCTCAAATTTTTGTATTACAATATAAAAGCTAAAGTGAAAAAATCATTGCTCAGGACATTGACCAAGTAGCATTTAATGCATTTTTCTCTCTTTGTCATTCTCTCGCTGTCTCTCTCTGTCTTGGTAAGTTTTTCTTGAACTTGTGGATTTAAGGACAAGGGGTGAAAAGAATCTATTATCAACACAAATATTAAAGGAATAATTTAAAATATTGTCAAACATAAGAATAATACATGGTCAAAAAAATCCAGATTTGTACACACTCACTATTATATTTGAAAGATGTATTTTTAACTTAGATTCTGAGAACTAATTCCGAGATTCTACACTGAAGTAATTTACAAAATTTTCACTAACACAATTTTCTTTTCAGTACACCTTGCCATTCTTTTATATTTCATTAGCACTAAAAGAATAAAACATGTTTTGTCATAACAAACTAAATTTTTACCAACATAGTTAACATTAGTCAATAAAAAGTGAGCATTTGCAAATAGAGATGAAAAGATTATTAGTGTATATAAGCTATTACAGAAAATATTGAATTTATTTTCAACTAGATATAGCATAGAAACCTTTCAACTAGATATAGCATAGCCAGTTTTTCTGGGATGAGAGATATCATTTGTCTTGAATTGAAAAAGACATGGATTATTTAATATTTATTCCATTATTTTATGATTCAAGGAATTCTTAATAATAGAAAAACATACTAATCACCCAATAAAAGATGGAAAAAATAGTAGTCTCTCTTAATGGTATGTATTAGTCTATAAATAGCATTCATTCTGTCACAGTTTTTCTTAAAATAATGATGGGCAACCTTGCATAAATCTCTGCCCATCTTTGATGTCATTAGAAATTTTTAAACTGGAGAACTGACAAATAGATTCTCCAGTACTAGCTTATTTGAACATTTAATTCATTGCTATTGAGCCATCAAATCACTTCACTATTTTATAGAAATATAAACAAAGTACATATAAATGTCTTTTTTAATAATATAGTTTAAGTGATCTTCGCTCGGCCCTAGTCTTCATTTTGAGGTCATCAGAACTCTACAGCAAAAACACTAATACTAGAACAGGAAAACACAAACACAAGTTCTTTTTTTTTTCCTTATTGTTTCTTTTTCTTTTTTTTTTTCTTTTTTTTATTTTATTTTATGGCTATTATGTACTTTTTTAAAAATTCATTTTATTGATTTGTCACAATTGTGCATTAATTGATCCCTCCTCCTCCTTCCATATCCCTCCTCTGTGTCCCCCCTCCAGTCACTCCATCTCCCATTTTTCTGCAAATTGTTGGTTGGTTAAGTTGATGTTCAGTTGTTGGTTGTTTGGCCCGTTGTTCTCTTCCACTATCTGGTAAATGTGTGTGTATTTTTGTTTTGTTTTGTTTTACCCCAGGGTTTTCCCACTTTACTAACATTTGTTGACTATCCTGATCTTTTGTGCTCTTCACCTCCCCCACCTTCTTCCCCCTCCTCCTCTCTCGCTCCATGGTTCAGTCCCATTGGTTTTTTTCATTTTTTCTTATTTGTTTGTTTTTCCCTATATCCATCATATAAGTGAGACCATCCTGTACTTCTCTTTTTCTTTTTGACTTATTTCTGCTAATATGAGTCTTTCTAGTTCCATCCACGTTGCTGCAAATGACATGTGTTTGTCCTCCTTGATGGATGCGTAGTATTCCATCGTGTATATGTACCACATTTTTTTTAGCCAATCATCTGTTTGGGGGCATTTGGTTTGTTTCCAATTCTTTGCAACTGTAAACAGGGCTGCAATGAACATG
>PVHY01002458.1:0-95847 GCA_004024945.1 Uropsilus gracilis
CAAGTGTAAAATGAGCATTAAAAGCTCTCTCACAGGGTGTTGGGGAAGATATGAGGAGATGATGTATGTAAGAGCTCTTGGTTTCCAGATAGTGTTAACCCTGTGATAACCATTCCCTTCTTACTGCTAGACTGACAGACCTGATTCTGAGTCCCACCCAGAGTTGCCAGTTTTAGTTGTTCACCCTTCCCCCCCACAATTTTGCCTACTCACGATTACTTTATGGCTGAAAAACTAAGGCCCACAGGTTTGTTGCTAGGTCAAAGCTATATACATGGATTTCAACAAAGCCAAATTCTGGATTCCTTACCTCAACTCCAAACCTCCTCTCTCACAACTGTACCTGCAACTTCTGGAACTCTCCCTGGAAATCAGTGAGCACTCCCCAAAGAAGTAGCTGAGAAAAGTCAAAGAAAAAGACCTGAAGTCCCAGTTTGACTGGTCTCTCCAGAGCTCTTATCAGCACAAGTAAGCAATAGAACAAGGTCCCATCACATGAGGCCCAGAGTATAGGGAGAGCAAAGGCAGGCAGAGGGACAGGGAAGGGAAGAAAGAGAGAGGAAAGGATTTCCCTCCCCACTGCATCAGCCCTGGAGTGGGGTAGGGTGACACTCAGGTGGGATGACTCCTCCAGTGTGAGCTATCAAGGCTAAGTGAACTGATGCTGACCCTATACCTATGAGAACCTGTAGAATGAGAGGACTTGGAGATACCTGATCTGGCTTTGCCACTCACAAACTGTGTGACTTTGGGAAGATGATTTAACCTCTCTGACTTAATATACTTCTTAGAAAATTAACCACAACCAACCTCTTTCTCTCTCGCTCTCTCTCTCTCTCATTTGCTTTGATGACTGAATGAGAAACGAGAGCATTTACAGCACAGTGAAAGCCCCCCAGAAATGTTACTCCCTTCCTCTCCACCAATTATCTCGACTGCTAGAAGATCAGAGAAGGTGCTTGCTAAGCAGGACTTAATACAGGTTCATTTCCTTTCCCTCTCTCTGAAAAAACAAAATGGGTCCCCAAACTGGTAAGGTTCCTCCTGAGAGAATAAGAATGGAAGTGGGCGATAAACTGCTTCGTTGCACTCAGCGACTATTTCCCACTTCTCTCCGCCACTGCAGTACTCTCCCAGTGTTTATCCCAGATCTGGTGTACGTTTGTAGAAAATAGATTCTTGGGTGGTTTTGTAGAAATATCTTGGGAACCAGAAGAATGAGGGCCAAGTTAGTCATCCTCTGTGAAATTACACTCAGGAGGTGATGTTTATCTTGCCCAGGCAGACCCAGCACTAAAATATATGGTACAATCAGATGTCCTTGACAAGTACAGATTGTGGTTCTCTGAAACCAGAGTTGGGCAAGTCTGTTTTTTTAAGAATCTATAAGTAGTCATCAAAGGGTGCAAAGGGAGTGAGGAAAAGGCTTTGGGGATTCAAATCAAAGATGACCATGACTGTGATGCGCCGAGAAGCCTGCAGTTACAGTGGCCTTGATGAAAAGCCTGATGCCAGCACCATCAAGGAAACGTTTGCCATGATGCAAATGATTTATTTTTGTGCTCCCATGCATTCGAGCACTTGAACGATAGCTAGTGGGATGGAGGAATCACATTTTTGATTTGATTGAAAGTAATTTCAGTTGCTGCCTGAGGTCAAGGCTAGCATGTTGCAGGGTGCTGCAGTTTCTAAACTGGCAGTCTCACTGAGGGAGAATTTCTAGGCATACCCGGGAAGCCTGATGGAAGGGCAGGAGTACTGCTCCCCATCTGTTTCCTGGAAGAACTGAGGTGGGGCTGGGGCAAATTTGGTGGATCCAGAGGCAGGGAAGTGTGGTGCAGAAGGTGTGGGGGCAGGGTAGTTGTCGGTAGTCCTGCCTCCTGGTTGAACCTCCATGCACTGGCCTTGAAGGTTCTATCCTCATTACCAGAGCAAGGTAAATAGTTGGTAACCAAGAGATCCCTGAGTTATATATAAGGAACCCATTGCCTATCTTCCTGGAACAACCCTGAGCGTTCCACATGGGAGGATGTAGGTTTCCACTGATCCCCCAGAGGTGGGACTGTGTTCAATATTTGCTTGAAGAATTATTCTGGGGGGTGAAGCAACACTATTCTAAGGAGATTCTTTGACCAGTCTTACTGTGAGCTCACACTGATATTGCGTGGTGTCTTGGGAATCTCAGCGAAAGGGAGGAACTCCATCTGGCTAGTCCCTATGGAACAGCTTCTTCCTTCTCTGGATACTCACCCCTACCTGTCTCCAGGCCCCCAGTAGATGTCCTCAGGTTGGACTGAGCCTCTCCTGTGAGATGCCTGGCCCAGCTCTGGAAGGTGAAATATGACCTAATTTCTTCTCAGTTGATCTCAAGGGCAAAGTAATCCCTTCCTTCTCTCCTGTCACCACCTCCCTCCCTGCATCTTTCAAATGTTTGAGAACTCCCACAGGCTGGCTACCACAGTAAAAATCTAGCAACTGGTTTATTTGGAGGTCTTGAGCCAAACAGTGACTCTGCTAAGAATTTCCTTTGTGATCCTGTGCAAATGATTTCCTGTCTGGGCCTCAGTTTCCTCATCTGTGAAATGGTGGGGTTGAACAGCTTCTCTAAATCCTAATATTCCATGATTAAAGCAGATTCAGTGAAGTGTGATCATCTGAGAGGCCTAATCACTGCAGACAACTTTAAAAGAGGAGCTGGTTAGCCCAAATAAGTGTCTAATTGGCAGCCCATGGTAGGAACTCCCTTAGTAGGGTGGCTTCCAAACTCCTTCACCTACTCCTACAGACTCCTCTAAAATGGTAGGGAGGGGCCTACTGGCCCCTCGGCTGGAAAGATCCCACCCCTGCTCCAAGTACTCTGAGGTGCTACCTGCTACCCACAAAGAACTTCTGTCATTTCCAGGCCTGTTTGCTCTTGGAAGGGAAACCTGGCTGGAAAGCAAAAAAGTTTGAGTAAACAGGAAAACTGTGCCTAAAAAATAAGTTGCCTAGAGCTTGAACTTATGGGTGTGACAATGAAAGAAACACTGGACTGGCAGTCAGATGGACGTGGTTGGTGCTAGGTCTCCTTCCAGACTGTTTGGCCTTGAGCAGGTTACTCCACTGAGTTTAGTTTCCTCCTCTTTAAAACAGAATAGATACTGACCCTGCTGACCTCACTTGGTGCTTGGGGAACTACAAGGAGTAAACAGTTACATTTGACCTCATATATTATACAAAAATGCCACTCACTTGCAAAGTAGTAGCCCCTCCTGTACTACCAATATCTAATATCTGCAGGGTGATAATCAAATAGCACCGCACCAGGCTCCACCCAGCTCCCAGAACATGTGCCTCGAAATAGTTAAGACATTAAATCACTCCAGAGCTGTTTTAAGGATTAGGCAGAAATGTTAATGGCAACAGATGCCAGCTTGTCTCTCCAGGAGGATTTGGGTTTCAGTGGAGTATTTCTCTGCTGGCTTCAGCCCAAGTGGTGACCACAGCCCTTTCTCTGACCTGCTGTTCAACCCAGAGAGCAGCAGGTGCTTGGTTTCTGCCCCAAGGTTAAGGATTGACTGACAAACACTGCAAGCTGAGCTTCATCTTGGGAGGGCCTCACTGTGACAGTGATATCCTGTGAGATCACCTTCTTCAAACCAGAGGAATAATAATGATCTGCAAATTCAGGCAGGCTCCTAGATTTTTCATGGGGTCATGAGCAGAGATTATAGGCCTAGTTCTAATCTGGGTCTGGAGACCCCTCCAGGTGTTCTGATGAGATCTGGAGCTTGAGGTTACTGCTCAGCACCTTTCTGGGAACCATGAAAATGGATGATAAGAGGCTATCCCAAGGATTATTCCAGAAAGTTTTAAACTTTTCCCTCCTAGCACTTGGCAGCAGAAAGGCCACATTCTTGGGGAAAGAGAGACCTCTTTGTTAATATCAATCTGAAATCTGTGCAGTTTTGGAAATACCAAAAAACCAGAGTCTGAAGTAGCTCCAGGAAAAGACTGCAGGGAACTTTTCAACCTTCAGACAACTGACAGTGGCTCCAGGCACCTCACCCTACACACACACACACACACACACACACACACACACACACACATGTACTCACATAGACATACACTCATACTCACCTTTGAATGGGGACTGGGCTCGGGTGATGAGGAAGAGCTTCTTGGCCTTCTTGCTTTGCTGGTTCTGGTGGATGTTGTAGCCCAGAGTATTGCACTGTCCCTTTTTGCAGTTCAGGCACAGGCCCTGGCTGAAGCTGTCCATGTCACTGCACATGTAGCCCGTGCTCTGCAGGTCGCTGTGTAGCAAGGAGTCAATAAAGAGGTGCACTGACCGCTCATGGGCACATTTGATGGTCTGGGAGAGGGCTGGAACACAGAGCCAGAAGGATGTCAGTACCCCTTACTTCCAAGTACACTCAACTCAAGAATATCTAATTCAAAGCACAGATTAACAGCACGCAAGGAAGGAGGGTAGAATTGCTAAGAATGACCCACTGACTGACAGCAGTGAGAGGTAATTTTGGACCAAGAAGTAAAGAAGGAGTAGGCCTCTTTTAGTCACTTAGTGTGGAGACATAATCCCAGCCATGATGGTGCTCCCGATGGCGCCCTGCTCTTGCAGGTTTTATAGTGGTGTGTAAAAAGGAACGCCACGTGACTAAGAAAACAATGAATTGGTAAGAAAACAGGGTAGTATAATTCACTTAAAATATTTCTATTTCAAATGGTTACAACTAACTGCATAAGGTGCTGCTTGCTTGGGGGTGAGTTTGCTCTGGACGAGACTCAGAGCACCACCTCCTTCCTAGGTAAATGCTGCAAAGTACTCTTGTGATTTGACTGACATGTTGGTGAAGGTGGAGGCCTTTCCTGCGACGTCTGCTTTACATCCTGAAACAAATGGCCCCTGCTGCTATGAACCTTATAGGGGTACTGACTTCTAGAGGAACATGTCCAGTATATCAGCTCTGAGTGGACATAGTCCCAAAGAGCAAGCTGGTGAGGTTTATTGACCATGGATATTGATATAAAAAAATCTTTCCAAGGAGAGTTGAACTGTCATGAGACATGCAAAGTGCCAAATGCGATGTTAGAACACAGGTAACTTTACTGAAAAGCTTTGTCCCCAAGAGATTCAAGAATGAATGCCACACTTGGGTTCTTGGTCTCTCGTGGCAGGCTGCCTTTGCTGAGCATGTGCTATGAGCAGGTACTCACTGAGTGCCCTGGTTCCTCCACTCCTTGAATCCTTACCACAGCTCCCAAAGCAGCAGTTCTAAGTGAGAAAACTGAGTAGCAAAGACATTCACTAATTCACCCATGCTCAACCAGCCAGGAGATGGTGAGGCTGCTAAAACACATATGAAGTTACCTTCTGTGCAGGTGCAGCTGGGAGAACCAGAATGGGATCACTGAAAGTAAGGGTGAAAAAAACAAACAAACAGAAAAGCCACAGCAAGGCTGGGCAAGCTGACTAAATGAACTTGGTTCCATCATTTTGAGGTTTAACACAAAAGAGCAAATAGCAGTCATTTGTCAGATGAAATTGCCAAGTGACTGGTTACTCAGTGCTATCCTAGACATCTGTGTTGGGAGAGGACAGATCTGGTAAGAAGACTGGAAATGCTGGTGACTGGAGGGGGAGATAATGGCAAGAATAGGTAAGGAATGACAAGGAAATGTTCCCAGAAAGTTCCCTCAGGTGTGGGAGGGTGGAAGACTGGGAGTTCAGCCAGAATGAGATAATGTGGAAAGTCAAGGTCAGTCTGATATGGTAGAGGTGAAGGTGGTGATGTAATCACAAGAGTGTTCTCAGCTCAGTTTGGGATGACTGGGGTGAGGGGGTGTGCCAGGCTGGGGTGATGTGCCAGTTGGTGGGTTTAGAGTGAGTCGGCATGCTTTAACTGGGTGACATTTTGTAATAATGAGAAATTTGGAATGCTTATGGAACGTATGGTTTTTGCTGACATTTTTACTCCTTATCCTGTGCATGTCATCAATGTGCATGTTAATTTTTTTTTTGTTTCAGCATTTAAGAGCGAAACAACATCACAGCATTCAGTTTCTGCCCTGAGATAAAGTAGCAAGGACATATTTACATTTATACTTTGAATCAGAATAATCTCAGTAATATCCTCCATGATCAGCTGATTAAATCTCCAGGGGGTGTTTAAGAGTTATTTACACTCCTCTGAGACTAAGGATCAAGAAGCCACGAACTATTCAGTGGGCCCTCATGTGGGTCAGAGTGGAGGAAGCCCTCTGGGAGAGGAAGCTTCTGGAGAAAGACTCAACTTTCAGAAAGGAAGATACCCAGGAGAGACTTTGTGCTGGGACACAGGGTGGGGGTAAGAGGTGAGAGCTCCTCACTGGACTTGGACTCCAAGGACCTCTGCTTGTTAAGAGGAGAGGCCTGCTGGGTAAACACTAGGCTTACCCACTCCCCCAAGCCTTCTCGCTGAATAGACCTGGTGACTTCACACCCTGGCCTCTCCCACCCCTTACTGAACCCCACAGTGTTTGGAGATGCTTTGGGATCCAGAGGCCCTGTGCAAGTGTTGGGAACACAGGTCAGTGGTCTTGCCTGGCGCTGTCTTCTCTCTTACCATTTAAGCCATGATTGGAGATATGTTTGTAGAGCTCCAGGAAGTGACAGCCAGGTTGGAAGGAGCCCCCATTAGGGTAGAAGTCATAGTGGGCTATGGGCTGTTGGATGCCCACACTCAGACCCATGTGCTCCCGGGTAAAGGTGTGAATGGCGTCCACAAAATTGGCGTCATCAGGTGAAAGACGGTCACTGGGGGAAATGCCCTCAAACATAGGGCCTGCAGCATCCAACCCTATGAGGAAAGAGTGAGAAAGGGTTAGATGTGGGAGGGAAGGAAGAAGAATGCACTATTTAGATTTTTGATGTTACTATACATTCACAAGCTAATGGGAAGAAGAAAATCCTAAGGCATCACCTTTTTTTCTAGAAAATCTTGTCATCACCTTTTCACAGTAAAGCCACAGTAATTCATGGTGCTGAAAATTGCCAGGCATTCTCTATGGGGAAAAGAGACTTGCAGGAACTATCTGGTTATAGAAATAAGGTTATGAGGGAATGCTTGATTTATTTAAGCAAATTAATTTTGAGTACCTCTCAAGTTCCTTTCAAGAACATCTGTTTGCCTACAAAAAACCCACTGTACTTATTTAAGTAGGTTTTTTTTTTTTTTTGAGACTTGGTCTTGCTATTTTTGCCTCAGATTCATGTTGCCCATGGTACCACAGACTCAAGCAATCCCCAGCCTCAGCTTCCCAGGTAGCTAGGATTACAGGCACGTACCACCATGCCCAGCTATTCTTTTGGGACTAGGTCTCACGGTGTTGCCCTGGGAGGGACTTGAACTGAACTGCGATCCCCAGACCCCGTTGCAACTCCATAAGCTGTCGCTTACCAGCACGTGCCACTGTGCCTGGCTTATTATAAGTACTTACAATAAAGAAAGAAAGAATTTATTTGCCTGCATGTTGTTAACAGTTTCTCTAGACAGCTGGCTTTTCTGCTATCTTAATGTAATGTCATGTCATGGAAATGTCCAGAGCAGCCTTGGGATATGGCTGCTCTTGGGTGAAAAGCAAGCACACATTGTTCACAGTGCTGCTCCTGTGACAGATGGGCTTGCACAGGACAAGTGGTGGCTCCTAGGCTTGTCACTGGGGAATGTTTATGCACTTGAGGTTTTTGCTCTGCTTTTCTTCCTTTACCTTCTCAGAAAGACCTCTAGAACCCCACCTCAGGCCTGGCTGCCTTCCATGTTGGGGCTGAAGGAACTGGCAGCAGACCTCGAGAGCTCCTGTTAGCTGGCACTTACTTGTTACAACCGAAGGGGCTTTGTGTGGCTGATGTTCCTTTCTTTATCGGTCTGACTACAAGATGACAACAGAGCAGTCAGCTATCCTACTGCTTCTGACATAATTCCTGAGGTGACCCAGGTCACCAGTCAGAGGGAGAATGTTGGAGTTCTCAGGCTTGAAGCAGCCTCACTGAGATTCTGACTTCTAGATGAGACTCCTCTGTGATGGGCCACACTAAACTTTCTATAGAAGGTTCTCATGGAAAACCCACTCACCCCAGGTTGCTGAAAGCTAAATCACAAGGGTACCAAATACTGGTTTGTGGAGCAAACTTCTGTAGTCACCAGCAAGATAAAAAAATAAGAGGAGGATACGAGTTCTCATAATGACATTCTTTTCATGTGAATGTCAACCATTACCCCTATCTTTTTTAACCTTAAAATAAATCTCTGCTTTTAAGATCATAATAGTAGTAGATAGTAGCTGCCCAAAAATTTCTTACTTGATAATATGAAAGGTCACAATAATGCTGCTATTCCTTTGAATTGGTTTAGCCTGTGAAGTATATACTATTTTAACTTTCTGGGTCTTGAACGATGAGTAGGAGTTTGGTAGGTAGACTGGAGCTGAGTGGAGGAGTGGCCATAATATATTCCAGGCAAGGGGAGTAATATAACCAAAGGCCCAGAAGCAGAAGAGGCTATGGCATGTTTATGAAGTAGAGAAATACAGTGGCACAGAAGCTTAAACTACAGGAAGGGTATGGCGGAAAAGTTAGAGAGCTTTGTGGCCACTTCACTGAGAAGGTCCCTGCTTGGGTCTCTTCAGTTTTACCAGTAGGCACCAATGGGCCCAAGGAATTTGGCTGGGGAATCATATGGTTAAGGGGACTATGAAGTATGAAGGGGATAAAGTTGGTGTCAAGAAAAAAGAGTCTTTTTTGCATATCCCTAGCTCTTTCTGGGTATCAAGGGCCATTTTCAAGTTGATTACAGCTTGAGGTGAGGTTTTTGGTGCACAGCTCCCTCCCTCACTGCAAATGGGTCCCAGGTCAAGCTATCTGTTTCAAGAATGTGGACACTGAGGCACAAAGGTTAAAAACTCCTGCGGTACTAGTGTATAGAAGTCTCCTTTGTAAGTTCTGTTGGGCATGACTGCGAGAGAGAGGCATTTGTTTCAGGGAAGGCAGTTAGGAATCAAGGCTGTGATTTGCTCTGAGTTCTCTCAGAACAGCAGTCTATGGCAGTGGCCAGGTTTGAAATAGCACTACTAGTCCCGCCATAATTTCCAATACAGCGCAAAGGAAGCCAGGGGTGCGTTAATTAAGAAACTGCTGGAAAAGCGGGTTTGGCTCCAAGCCCCATGCAGTTGTGGAGATTACAGTTGTTAGTTATCAGGCATGGTTACCTGTAATTCTCCCAATCTTGTGCTTTCCGCCAATGTAAGTGCCAGCAAATCCTGAGACGTGTGCACCCAGGCTGTACCCAATTAGATGAACATTGCTTCGAGAAAATTGAACAGATTCCTGGAAGACAGCAGTGAGATGGTTGCAAGGGGAGAGTAGCCTGGATAAAAGCCCTTTGTGTATCCAACTTGTTCTGGGCTCCCTCCCTGTTCAATGTATCTGCTTGCAAATAAAGTGCTTTATTCAGACCCCATGCTCCCTGGATTCTCACCTTGCTGAGTGTACTCTCTCCTTTCAGGCTCAGCTACCTGACACCCTGCCTGGTGATGCTTCCTCCCTGCTTGACTGTCTTTACCTAGACACTAGGACCCTGCAGCAGCATCCCTGCCATTTCTGTGCACCCAGTTGATGACTTACAGAGTGTGTTTAGATTCCTTAGCACAACCAAGAGGGTGAGCATAGAGAAGGAATGGGTAGGGCAGTGGGAGAAGCTAGTTCTACAATGTGGGGGTTCAAGTGAGTCATCCTAGAGAGTTATGGGTTCTGGGGTCCAATTTCTGTGAGATTAGCAGAATTGGTGCTCTGGTCTGGGTTGCTTTGGAGAACTTACCTCCAGCCACCGGATGAGAGCCGCAACTTCCTGGCCCACGAGACGAGTGTTGTGGACGGCAAGGGGGTAGTGGTTGAAGGCCAGGCTGATCCAGTCTGCCACCGCCACATTGACAGGCTGGGCCGGTTCAGACTTTAGTGCGGCTACCAACTTCCAGATCCAGTTTTCCAAGAAGCCATCCACCTGAGGGTTGGCCATATCATAGTCAGCTCGCTGGGAGGGGACAGAGGGAGTGCCATGCTAGTTTCTTCTTTTTCCTACTCATCTCTTTATCTTCCCCCACACTTAGGTAATGCTGGGTCCCTTTCTACAAGAGAAAGGGCTTATCACAGGGTTTCCTAATCTTAGAATTACTGGCATTTTGGCCAGATGTTTTATGCTGTGCACTATGGGGTGCTTAACAGCATCCTTGGCCTCTAATCACAAGATGCCAGTAGTACCCTCCTCCCCAAACCCCAATACACACATTGAGAAAATTAAACATGTCTCCAGACTCTGTCAAATGTTTCCTGGGTGACCCTCCGCTGAGAACTATTGGCTTAACATTTCCCTATTTTGAGACTCCCCTCCCCACTCCCCCCTTCCAGTTTTAAAATAATGGGAAAGTATGTAAACCAGGTACTAAAAGCTCACCTACCCTCTGAGGTCACCTCCTCTGGTGACCCCTGCTGAAGTCTGCTCTTTCACAACTCTGCATCCTACCTCAGGCACTTTCCTCCCACCCACTGCTCTGCTTGCTTTAGATGGACTAAGGTTCCAACCCAGAACATGGCAGGCACCCCATATATGTGGCTAGAACATCATTTTGAGTTTGCATTTTGTTTGATAACCAACTGATGGACATTCCTGATGTGTTCACAGAGTAAAGACATTTGTTCTGTGCCTTGAGGGGTGAATAGGAGTTTGCTTAGAAGAATAAGGGTGAACAGTTGAATGAAGTAGATGCCTGGAGGGGGGGTGATCCCAAGTGGTCCAGGGAGAAGGAAGGGCACACACAGAGGTATGGATCAGGAAAGGCAGTGTGCTATCCCTGGCGTGACTGAGGCCCAGACTGTAGGAGATTGGAGCTGAGAAACTCTTCTCAGCTCACAGCGTGGCTTATCATTTGGGGGAAAGGGACATTCATTTACTAAAGGTTTACCTGGTCTCTTCCATGTAGATGGAACTTTTTGGGTTCAATTTCAGACTCTCCCAGTTACTAGATGAGTGACCCTAGGCAAATCATTTTAATGTTTCTCTGACCCCATATCCTTTTCTGGAAAGTGGGGATAATAATGTCCTCCTTTCAGGCTTGTGGAGATGAATAGATATGAAGCCCTTGAACAGCACTTACAGGGAGCACTCACTAAATGTTTGTGACTGCTGTTGTTATGGCTATTAGCCACATGGGCACCAGTAGTAGATGTAACCCAGTCTGGACTGGGTTTTGAGAATGAAGAGCTCATTCTCATAGAAAGGCTCTGCTATCTGTATGTTGTATTTGTAAACAAAATTTTTATTCAATCATTAATTCAGTTGCCAGATAATCCTGGATAATGGATGCTGCCCATAGATAGTGGATACTGTCCCTCAGGGAAGAGGGGGAAGGGCTTTCTAGATGGAAGCCAAAAGGAGAGAAATCTCATGGTATGTGAGAAATGCTACAAAGGGTTGGGTGTTGTTGGAGCCTAAGGGGGAAGTGAGACGGGAGGGGGGTTGGGAGCTATATGGGGAGACAGGGTCAGCCTGGAAGAAGAGGGGCACTGCTATGTGCCAGCTTTTCTGACTTGGTGACACTCAGTTCCAGCTCCTACAAGCCAGGTCCCAAGACCATGGCTCTGTCCTTCCCCAAAGCTCTTTTCTGGCTACAATTCCTTCTTAATATCCAGTTTTGTCTTGGAGGAGAAGATCTCCTTGTTGAAGAATGGACTGTTATTCTTTACAGTGACTGGTCTCTTTTTAATCCAGTTCCTTCCCCAGCTCCCTGCATTGTGGATCCCAGAGAGGAGTTTCAGGTCTGATCATCAGTTCTCTTTTAAGAAGTTTCAACAGTGAGAAGACTGCAGTGTGAGCTCTGCTGTGGCGGGGGGTTGGTGGGGGTGGAGGTGGGGGACTAGTTATGGAGCCCCTGATATGGAGTCTGAGAGTGTGGGCTTCAGAGCACAAGGGGCTGCTTCTGGGTCCTTGTCCACAAGGACTGTGTGACTGTGGTGACCTTTCTGGACAGTAGTCTCCTCATCTGAGAGAGGAGACTGACTCACCTGCCTGGTAGGAAGGCGTAAGGATTGCAAGAACTTATTGGGTCAAGATGGCTGCCATCTATGTCTGGTCCATTCTCTAGGGTCAGAAGTTCCCTCGCACCTTCATTAGCAAGCCTGTGGTGGGGTGAAACCCACTTCTCCAGGGGTGGGACTCCTTTAAATATGAAGGAGAAGCTGCTGGCCAACTGTGGAGGCCTTTGCACTTTTTGCCAGGGTGCGGTGGGTTTGCCCACGTGGCAAATGGCTGACTGCTCGCTACCCCATGAGGCAGGCACAGGGTCTGTTCATGTAGAAGCTCTGCACTTGCATAAGCAGGCTGTCAGCAATTACATGTTGAAAGAGTGCTGGTTGAGTAGATGGTTCATTTTGCTCTCTAAGGCAGTATAGATGGGAATTTCAAGAGCATTTTTCAACTAGATTGTGGGAAAATGTTTCCAGGTCATGAAATACTACCAGCATCTCTGAAGGTTTCAATTGTGAACCAAACTTCCAATTGTGGGAGTGCTGGAAACCAGGCAGACAGAAGTATCTCTTGGAAACAAGCCCTCACTTAGTTTGAGTTGCACACAGTAGTCTTTTCTCCTTTATTGCATAGTGTGACATTTTTGGCATTCCTAAAAGGCTATATTTTTTGTGAAGAGGCTCCATGTTTAGACCACCTTTTTGTTAGGTATGGCCCTACAATATAACTGGAAGCAGTCCACAGATACTTATGGAGGCTAAGCTAAACAAAATACTCTGATTTCAAAAGCCACTGTAAACTTGAAATAGATGGACTGTATAGCATGTGAATTCTATCTCAATAAAACAATGTCTATTTTCTTTTAAAATTACTCTGACACCACTGTGGGCATCCTGAACTACATTGTGTTGCCTGAGATAAAGATGTCATGACTGCCACAGCTGCCATTTTGGGCATCTCAGGCTCACACTCCTAGTATAGCTAGAGTGGAACTAGGTCCTCCAGGACTTCTTTGACCAGACCCAGTGAGCCAGTTTAGTTTACATATCATTAAACTATTTCATGAAATTGAAACAAATTTTAGTTTTGTTGAATCATGCTGACTTGGATGTCTGTTATTTGCAGCTGAATTTACCCTTGCAAAATCAGCATTTCACTGGGAGACAATGTCTTCTTACCTCCTCTTGTGAAATGTGCATATTCACCTGCAAGTACTGCAATCTTTGATGGGCCCTCATATGCTCTGTGATCTCCTGGAGCATTTTATTATCTCAAAGGTGGAGATAATTATACTTCCCCTGCTCAGCTTACTTGTGGAATTGTGATAATCAATGAGATAGAGTGTGGGGAAGCACTTGGAAAATTAGAATGTGCTCTACAAATATTATGCATGAAGTTTTATCACTGACTCCCTATCTTTTTATTAAAATTGAATACACTAGGGAGGAAAAAGAGAAAATGTAAAAGCAGAAAGAAAAAAGGCACATCAGCATTTCCTACCGACCACCCGTGGATTATCATCGCTAGAGGCCGGGAGCTGTTGAAGCCACATTGCTGTAACGTGTCTGGGTGGTTGAGCCGAATCTGACAGCCCTTATTTATTTCTTGGTTAAAGAGCAGGAATCTGGTCTTTGTCTCCTGCAAATTTTCTTTTATTCCATCATCTTGAGATCTTCTTCCAAATAGTTCTGGAATAGAAGATTTAGGATGGTGTTTAACTTGGCATCTGTCCCACCTCTGCCAGCTCTGGGATAAAACAAAGGTTTCTAAGAGCACCAGTCAATGGGATTGCTCTGTGGTGCTATAAGTGGACAGGATTTGCAGTTTTGGGGAGTCCCAAAGAGCATTTCAGCAGAATGACCATTTCTCTTCTAGGAGATGCTGGAGGATTACATAAGAGGGCTTGGTCTAGAGATGGAAGGGTCTAGATCCTCCACTTTGCCATCCCAATAACCATAAGATTTGCTAGTCAGACACTAGGTTGACTAGACAACTGTACTACAGCCTAAATTGGGACTGGGGGAGGATAAGTATCAAGCCCAAACTACTGCTAATAAGGCATAGTGTCAAGATTTAAGAGCTCATATCTGTCTTATTCTAACGTCCTGCCTTCCTATGCTGGAGAGAGAGCAGATAGAGTTAGAAACACTGTGTGTTCTCTCAACTTTTTCTGTCCTGCAGACACATTATATCATATACCCTTGCATGATTCAGGTAGGTTGGTTGAGGGAGACCATAAAGGGAATGACAGATTCCCCTGATGGAGGAGTGGCATTAAGGGAGAACTTTCCAGAGAAAAGGCACATGAGCATGTGGAGGTGTGTGGATGTGCATGTGTGTATGTGTAGATGTGCATGTGTGTATGTATGTGACTTTCCATGCTGAGGGAAGAGAGGAAGGACTCAGAAGCATGAGACCTTGTTGGCATGAGAAGGCAGGAAATAAGGCTAAATAATCAGAGCTTGGGTCTGAAGGAGGCTGAGAAATCTGAACTTTATGTTCTAGGTGATCACTTGCAGACATGTCAAAAAAGATAAATGTTTGTTATCTATTTGGAATCTTTCAAAGACAGCAGAAGGGTGGAGTAGGGAGAGAAATATTGTAAAATTTTACTTCTGTTGTTTTTCCAAAAGGTCTTCCAGCTTGTCTTTTGGGAAGCTTTATCTTGACCCAAAACCACTTTGGGGTGAGGTGGGCAGTCTGCTAACTCTAGAAGGCAGCCCAACAGTTATTAAGGTCATGGTGTTGGTCAAAGAAATATATCTGCTCAAGGGCTGGGTGAAACTCAAGGAGGTGCCAGGTTCTTAGGGTGGTAGTACCCCCAAATGGGTGATATTTTATCTGCTGAGGTTAGACTGGAGCAGGAGATTCTCATCTTTCCAGCTGAGGGTGGGCTCCCCTGAGACTGAGGGGTAGATATAAGACCAAATCAACATTCTTTGTCAGTGAACTCAATTCAGCCCAATTACTAAGGAGTCTGATCATTCTTTCTGAGTATAAAATCACTCAGGCTTCTTAAATAATAAGTCTTGGGCTTTTGGTTTCAGGGGACAGCAGGACAGAGAGATGATGAACCTACAAAGTGCAAGAAGAGATATTAATGAAACCAATTTTCTTACCCAAAGGTTATTAATTGGAAAGGTCATTAATTCCCAGCAAAGGGCAATGATTTTTCACTATAATGACAGAATGAAATGCATCATATTTTATTAAAAGGAGACATGAGTGAGGATCTGAATAACTTCTCTGAGATAATAAAGGAAATTTCTGCAGCCAGTTTGGCTTTCCCAAGCTTCGAGGCTGCCTGAACTTGTTTTTGTTCCCACAGCATGTTGCCTGTTGCCACTCAGGTTCTGTGCCATATTAGGGGCTCTGACTACTGGTAAGGCATGACGATCAAAGGAAGCATGACGACCTGAAATATGCTGAAGCACAGTGACCTAAGAAATGCAGTCTAGGGGTCTAGATAAACAGCCCATGACTGACTGACTCAGTTGACTGGTATGCAGCCCAGTTTCTCCTCGAATCCTCCTCATTCTATCTTCCATCATGTCCAGTCATGTACTACCACCAATGACAGCCCACCCAGAACACCAGAAGATGTTAAGGGTCTATAAACCCTTAACTTTCTAGGAGGGGTGCTCAACCTTGGGATGTGAATTCCCTAAGTCAGTACTGGTACTAATAAACTTGCTTCTTGCCAGTCCAGGTGTCCTCATCGCCTTATTGCCAGTTTTCACTGGTTGTCTGACTTAGAAGCTGGGAGTCACCTCCCAATCAGCCCAAAGCTTTGGGTTCCCAAATATCTCCAGAGTTCAGTGCCCTAGTTCAGGCAGGTGATGCTTTGTTTGGTTTATTGCAAAGCTTCTTTAATAGGCTCCCTCTCTGGTGTTCCCACCTTCCCTCACACTGCTGTTCAAGAATCTCTCTAGACTACACACGACTACTACACCTTGTAGGGACTTAAAGTTTTTGGTGAACAAGCCAACTCATACCTGAATCATGGTCATACTTTCTCTCAATTCCTCCCCTCTTTTCATTCTCCTGCTATGTCAGATAGTCTATTTTTGTCTCAAATGCCATTTCACACCTCTACATCTTGTAATTAGGCTTCTTCTCCTCCAGGACCCCTTCCCCATCTTTGCTGTTCCTTGATGAACATCCATCCATTAAAATGGCACTCAGACATTACGCTGTTCAGGAAACCTCATCTTGCCAGAGAGAATTACTTCCTCTTGCTGCCAGCACTGTGTGCCATTAAGGTTGAGTCCCTGTTCCTCAAGTGCTTATCATGGAGCCTGGGAATTTATTTGTTTAACCATGTGGGGTTTCTGTTCCAGGCTGTTAACTCAAAAAGGGTGTGCTGGGCACATGGTGGGCACTCGATAAGTTGGGGTATTCTGTGGGACCCAGGACTCAGATCGAAGTTTATTATTTGATTTGTCAGACACTTAAGCATTGATGCTAAATGTAACTAATTTTCTTTTGTTCAGTGATCTAATAGTCACCTTTTTTTTTTGGTTTCAGGATAGGTGACTTGAATGCTAAGAAGACTGTAGGAAAATGAAACAGGGCTAGTATACCTCTTTCAGGAAGCTGTTTCAAGTGTTAAATAAGATGATATTTATAAAGTGGAGTGCTTAGTACAATGCCTGGCACACAGGTAGTACCTGTTCCAAGTATATATTGTCAAAATTGGAGTATATTAAAATGTTGTGGATGGGAGAATCCAGCATCTCATGTTTTTGATCTGTAAAAAATCCTTTCTTTCTGTGAAAAGTTATCCCAGTTGCACTCACAAGACCAATTCTGTCTTATGTGAATTTACTCTGGATTTAGTTGGGAGAATAAGCTCTGGTCTTGAAGCCTGGGGCCCGATGGCTATTCAGGAAATTCCTATGGAAAGAGAGTTGATGGAAGAAAAGTCCCATGAACAATTAAACTGAACTGGGCTCTCCTTTTTCTCCCTGGGATTGAGGCTTGACTTTCTTTTGTGTGTGTTTGATGAACCAGTTGTTTTTGTATATACATACATATATTTGTGTTTGTAAACTCATATGTATATATTCATTCTTTTTCCTTAATTATTTCTTCAATAAATACTTATTAAGCACATATTATGCTGTGGTGTTGGCTAGATACTAGTATAGGGGTAAATGGAACATGGCCTCTGTGTTTTCAAGAACCCTGGACTTCTGGGAGAGGCAAGCATGAGACTCGGCCATGGATGTGGTTGTTTTAAGTGCGGCAGGGGAGGGACTCCAGAAGACAAGGCATAGATATGAGTTTAGAAGGATGAAAGATTCTTTTGGACCTCAAGTCTACAGAAAATTATTGAAGAAAATGGGACTCTGGCAGTTAAAAGAAAAGATTTGGTAGAGGAAACGGGTGTGGAAGGGTTTTTGTGGGAAGAGAGCCTAGAATTCTTTCTTCCAACTCCAGGAAACAGAAACAGAATGAATGGATGGGCATAACAAGGAAGACAAATTTTAACATTAAATTATTTATAAAAATTCAGAGTTGAAGGGATTGAGAAAAATAGAAAATAAAGGCAGTAAAATCAAGACAGAAATGTTTTAGCAGATTAGCATCCTACAATGGATGTTGTGTGATCGCATGAAGCTGCTGAGGTGGGTCACAGATTTTGCTCTGAGCTTCCTACTGACTGAAGAGGGAAGCAAAGAGGGAAGCAGAGCAGCTGGAGGAGCCAAGGTGTCTAGTCACTCAAAACTTCCCAGCCCTGAAGCTTGAGGTGGCCCTTGCGGGTTACTATAAAAAGGGGTCACTGGGCAAAGCAGCAACTAGAGTTTGGAATTCATTACTAGCAGACATACAGTGGTGAGGTTTACATGGCTGTTTGGGGGAGCCTGGCAATCCTCGGTGGGAACAGAACCCTCCATGCCAAGCAACATCATAGAGGCACTATTTGCTACAACCCAGTAGCCCTCCTGGGGCCGGAGGGAGACAGGAGCCACGTCAGGTCAGGTATTGGCTGGAAGGAGGAGAGCCTAGAGTCTCTGTACCTCCACAGGAACATGAATTTTCTCCTCTGTGGAACATACAAACCATTCACTTCCTCAGTCAAGTCACAGCTTTAAGGACGCACTACTGTTGTTCACACCAAGATGTGTGCTGAGGTCTCTTTCCCAACTGGTGCCCTGTACACACCCTCCTCTACACAGGCATCCCTACCCAGGAATTTTTTTGGCATTCAAGCTTAGGGACAGCAACCTGAATTTATTCATTTTCCTTCAACTCATCCTTCCTCCTTTGTTTCTACACTTTGTATTGCAGTTCCTACCACCATCACTTATTCATGCAGTTGTTGGGCAAGAAGGCTTGGAAATGTCCTCACGTCCTCTCTCCATCCCCTTGGTGGTCACTGGGGTCAGTGACCTGACCTCAGCTTTATGATCTTCTTCTCTGCCTCCTGCTACTGGAAAGATCTCATGCTTCAAAAAAAATTTGTGGTATTGTAATTGACTTTTCATAGTTTTATACACACATTTTCTATCTGTGGAATTAATACACACTCATTGTATATCAACAGTTTGAAAAATGTTGATATAGATAAAAAAAATCTCACTACTCGGAAAAAATCTTAAAAGTATTATTTGGAGTATTTCTTTCCAATCTTCTTCAGTAGAAATTTTCATTTTACAGATATTTATTTGGAGTTCCCATAACTGAGATCATATTATCTGATTGATTTTATTTCCCTCTTCACTATCACAGTAATTTTCTTAAGGCATTGAAATTCTTTAAAAACAGCTTTTTGAAAAGTGGCTTCATTTATTTACTTATTCCATGACTGTTGGTCATTTAGATTGTTCCCAGTTTGTTTTTCCTTTTATAAATAACACTTTGATGACCATTTTACATATAAATCTTTGTCTGAATCCATGAGTATTCTTAATATAACTTCTCAAAAGTAGGATCACTCAATGTATATAAATATATACCTATATTCAAATTAATTCTCAGCACTTTTAGAGCTAACTTATCATTTTCTCAGTACCAAGTACTTTCCTGGCAGTTTATTTGTATTACTTCATTTAAATCTCACAAATAGTCCTGAGTAAGCTCTGAGGAAATCCAATAATTCTGTTATAAATGAGGAAATTTGTTCCATATTGTGTTAGATAAGACAACCCTTTCTACAGATATGTGTTTTGAATTGACACAGCAACAGTAAGAATCTGGGGATGAGACTACGGTTTTGAGAGACAGAATGTTAACTGAGGCAAATAGTCAAATCCTTGGAGAAAATTGTCCTGTTACCTAGAGAGCATATTTATGGGCTCGAGAGGTTTGGGGTTGTCTTCTGCATGACAGCAAGTTTGAGATAGCAAAATTCTCCTCAGAGTTAGTGAGGAGGAGAAGCTGCAAGCTTCAGGTAGCCATTCTATTCCTAATTGAGATTCCTCACAGCAAGTGATTTCTCTGTTCCTAAGTTAGCCTTCAGGCTCGAGACTTCCTAATATTTCACACAAGAGCAAATTATTTCATTTTCTCTTGGGTAAGGACATCATCAGGTGGGTGACTGCAGGCGAATGAGCTGGCATAGGAGAGAATACGGAGGCTGACAGGAGTCAGGATCTGTCCTTATGATGCTGGGTCAGGGGCCTCTGCTCAGTTCCATGTTTGTTGAGAACCTGCTGTGTACTGATGGGTCCCGAGAACACAAGTGCACAAGAAGGAGCTGCATGCAGTTGTTTGCAAAACATCTTCGTATTCGTGATTTAAATTGCTACTGTGTGTGTGTGTGTGTGTGAGAGAGAGAGAGAGAGAGAGAGAGAGAGTGATATTTCCCTTTGTTAACCTGCACTGCTGAAAATCTCCCCAGATTTAAGACTAGTGGGAGGGGTCCTGTGGAAGACTGTCATTTGATGATTACTCTGAAAATCCTCCAGACCAACTCCTCTGCTCAGGATGGAACAAATCTCAAATGTAGCCACAACTCTGGAACTGGCTGCTGTGGTTAGGCCCATGATTTGGGTATGGGCAACAGTAACCTCAGAATTTTTAGGTGTTTGGCAGAATGGAAAAACTTGAAAGAGAATTTAATCACTGCTGGACTTTTAGAGATTCAACTCTTAGGTACTGTGGAATCTTGGTAATAAGTAGTTTCTGCAAAAGACAGTAGTGAGGAATGCTTATCTCCTTCCTGTCATCTTTAATTCTGCCTTGACTTGGACACCACACCCTTCCATTTACATATTAACTTGAAAATATTTCCCTGTCTTAGTTTCTCAATTTGGATGTTATAGGTACTAACCTTTGTCATACCACTCATCTTTTGTGACACCCAAATATTACCTCATTATAATATTGAACCCCAATCACAAAAGTCAGCTATCACTCCTGAGGAGGCAATGAGGTATTTTATAAAGCTGAAGTAACATTTTAGGTCATTAGGATATTGTTTTGAACCTGGCAGAAATCCCCAAATTTGCCTTGAGAATACTTATTTTTTAGCTATTCTTTCAAAAAGCTTTGGGATTTAGAACTGCTGAAATACTTTATCCCTTTCAGAGGTTGCCATCTATCCATCTTCTTTTACATGTCTTTTCTTTTTGTTTGGCCGTCTTTATTTGATTTTCACCATTTTGTTGTCAAATAAGATGATAGGATAAGGGGTTGGAGGAAGCTATTCCACAGATCTGTTATATTCTGTTTTCTTTGTCTATTTTATCTTGATTTTGCTAGCCATCCTGTAGGCTGAGCTTACAATCCAACTTTTGTGGATTTCAGGGAAGAAAATAATTAGATGCTGTGTTTTCATGCTGGAGTTTTCTTTTTCTTCCAAACTTTCTTCTTTGGCTGTACATCCTGGCAACTGTGGCTAGAATTAGAATGATTTTTTTCTTTCAAGAGATCTGATAATGAGAGAGTATACCACCCACAAAATCTTTCTACTTGCACTGGAATTCTCTAGGGGTAATGGAACTTCCCTAAAGAGGTTCCAAGATCAAGGGCATATCCTTCCCTGGGTAGCTTCATGGTAGGGTGATCAACTATCTTGGTCTGCCTGAGACTGAGGTGCTCACAACATTAAAACATAAAAGTTCCAAACAAAGTAAGAGGTGTAGCCACACTAATTCCAGGACAATTAAGTAAATGAAAAGAGAGAATAAAGATAAAAACCTCCCTTTCTATTGATGATCATTTTGAGAGTTTTTATCCAATATCTGACACATTGTTCTGTCTGGTATTTGGTCCATGTGCTCCACTGGTCAGACATGCTCTACTCTTCCCTCTATTTTCCTAGTAAATATCCCTGTCTTTTCAATTCTGAACCCAGCCTTTATTTCATCAGGAAAAATTTCTCCGAGTTTCTTGACTTGGTCACATCTCCCGATTATCTGTTCTCTTAGGTGCTATGCCCATTGCAATTCTCTATTTGAAGTACATCAATATCTATTTCCCTCACTTGGTGTTCAGCCACATGTGTGCAGAACCTAGGTTTAGTTGTGCTCATATTGAAACTTGAGTTAGCAGAGCAGGAGTTGCAAAGCATCATGTATAGGTGCCCAGAACAGGAGCCTTGTTAAATGGGTTTGAAGTTCATTTCAAACATTCATGAGTTGTGTGACCTTGGACAAATCACTTAATTTCTAATTTTGCATCACATCTTTTGTAAGATGGAGATAATAATAGTACCTACTTTAGAGAATTATTGTAAATGCTAATGTTACTAGATTCCATTAATTGGACTCTGCTTCTGTTACTGGTTGGTACACACAGAGGGTTCATATTCTTTGCCTCATACAGGCTGATCCCAAGAGGTGGTTCTTCAGGTTGTCAAAGAAGAAACATGTCTTAAATCACAGAGGACAGCTACCTGGAGCACCCTCATGGCTGTGGGAGAGACCCACAAATATCTGGGATGACCAGAAATAGATACATATATTTATGTTAGTTCCATATATGTATACACACATAAGTATATATACATATATATCTCCCAAAGAAAACTAAATCAACATAGAAGACATTGAAGAGATGATCAGTGAATTGTTGGCAGATTTTTTTTTTTTGAGCCTCAACACTTGGAAAAAGAGAAATGAAAACTTTTTATAGCATTACAGAAGACAATAAATTTGGAGTAAAATAAACATCTGTAAGAACAACAAAACTTTTTTTATCTGGATATATAATGACTGTCAAGACCCTGACTTTGGAGCGTCATTTTCCCTTTCCCTTCCTCTTTCTGACATAACTCATACAACTGTCTAGTGATGCTTACAAGGAACAGAATGGGGAGTGCAGAGGACCTTAACCCTAATGATGACATTTAGGGCATCATTGTCAGATGGTTTTGCGGTCAAGCGCTGTAAGAGTGTGAGAATTCTGCCCCTGCCCAGAGCCACCTTGCTTGCCAACTTCCTGCCACAGACATGCACCCTGAGTACAGTGACAGATGGGGCACACACTATGACTGGCAGTGCTTGTGCCTATAAAGGAAAATGGGTTCACTCTCTCCTCCATGGTTAGCTGTCAGAAGATGAACTGGGTAACTTATCCAGATGTGGGAAGAAAAGAGACTGCTAGCTTCTTAGTAACCTCCCTCTGTGGATGGAAGATACCCCACATGAGCCCATGCTCTCTGTTCCTGGCTTGCTGACGCTGAGGTTCAAAAAGTCAGTTCCTATCAAAAACAAACAAACAAACAAACAAACAAAAATGGGTAACAACAAGTGCTGGCATGGATGTGGAGAGAAAGGAACACTCTTACACTGTTGATGGGAATGCATACCGGTCCAGCTATTATGGAAAGCTGTATGGAGGACCCTCAAACAACTGAAAATGGAACTACCATTTGATCCACCAATCCCATTTCTGGGAATCTACCCAAAAGTCACCAAAACACTAATTCAAAAAGGCAACTGTACTTGGATGTTTCTTGCAGCACTATTTACAATAGCCAAGATATGGAAACAACCCAAATGTCCCCAAACTGATGAATGTTTGAAAAAGATGTGGTATATTTACACTATGGAATGCTATTCTGAAGTCAAAACCAACAAGTATGAAGCATTTGTGATAACATGGATGGATCTAGAGGGAATCATACTAGCAGAAATAAGTCAGAAAGAAAAAAGACAGAAACCATATGGTCTCACCAATAAATGGGATATAGGAATAACAAACAAAAGGCTAAGAAAAAGTCAAAACAAGCTAACAACAGAACTGGGGCAAGCAGCTAGGGAAGGGGAGGGGGAAAGGAGGAGGGGGAAATCAGGGAAGGGAGGAGCACAAGAAGAGAAGACGAGGGTCCCAGGATTCACTGGGAAGTGCAGTGATGCAATATAATTATATATATACACATACAAGCATAAATATGTAAACAGAAAAAAAAGGTAAAAAAAGAAGCCAGCTTTCAGCCATATGCCCAATCATCTCTTCAACGTCTTGTGTGTTGGTTTAGTTTTCTATATGAGTATTTGCATTCATTTTCCTCAGGGAAATGTACATATCATTCTTAATTGTTTCTGAGAGGATCCTACATATATGTTACTTGATGCATGCATTTATTTTTTACATGATATATACAAAGTTTTCATCTTACCACTTGACAATACAACTTTAAATAAGTTTTACATGGTTGTTCCTTTTGCATAACTTTACACAGTGCTTTGGAGAGATTAGTAACTTTGGGCCAAGTTGCTTGGCTGAAACTCTCACTCTGTTACTTACCACCTATGTGGCTTTGGGCTGCTTCCTCATTCATAAAATGGGACTAGCAATAATCATTCTTATAAGATTAATAAAATTAATCTTATAGTCTTAATCCTACCATTAGGATTGTTATGAGTTATGGGTTAAAGTAATTTGTTTTAAAACAACTTGAAGGAAAGATTTATAGACTTACTCTCAGTAATCCTTATGGACAACATGCAATCTGTTCTTAATTGTAAGACCAGTTCATTGAAGGATAAGATCACTTAACTAAAGGAAGAAATGAACTCAATCTGCAACATTTATATTTACTTACTGATTAAGTGGTTGATTCATTTTGGGAGAGGGGTGTTCAGAGACAGGAATGTCAACAATTCCAACTAGGCTGTAATTTAAAATAAATAAAGTCAGCAGACCACACTGAATTGGAGTACCTGTTGGACAATTATGAATGAACCTTGGCCCAGTGTCCCAGAATCCTCAGGCTGGAAAAGGTCTTTGTTAGCTGTTTAGCTAAAACCCTCATCTTGTGTGAGTCTCTGTGGTGTGCTGAAGCTGGCTTGCACCAGTTCAGGAGAGCCAATTGGGCACATCTCTTCTCAACTCTTCATGTTCAGTAACTTAACACTGGTGTTTTGAAATTGGCCATATGGGAATATTTACACCATGAAAATTGGCAATGGCTAAATATCAGGGTTTTGCATTTTTTTTTTGACGGTTAAAAGACAAACTCACCACTGAGTGAGATCTTAGTCCACAAAACTTAAGTGAACAACAAGTAGCACATTTCTTCATATCAACCTAAATAGGGCACTGACTCCTCATCCTGCTCTATTGGAGAAAGTTCTGCGCAGTTTTGGCTGGAACTCAACATGAGCACAGGTCCTTCTGTACTGTACTTACCCCAGATCCAGTCACCAAAGAGTCATCCCACATTCCCTTCAGAAATTCCACTTTTGGGATATGCTTCAGGTGAGGGAAGCCCTGTGAGCCTGGGGGTACCAACCACCTCCTCCCTTCATGGTAACATGAAACCCTGGCTGGTTCTTGCTACTTGAAGAGATACCTGTTCTTATCCTCCCTTAGTCAGGGAGACAAATGTCTTTGGTCATTTTCATCTCCCCTTGGGATACCTAAGATTGTTTTTTTTGATGAGTTTAGGTTCTCACAAAAGATAAGAATATATGTTGGATCTGAGTGGCTTCTGCTTTCAGCTCTGAAACATCCCTAAACAAACAAAAAAATAGCAATGATGGGACAATAAATTCAAATTAGTATCTCAGTAAATCATTCCACTATGTAAAGACAAGGATATTCAGAGTGGTACACTCATTTGTATAAACTCACACAACAATTTGAAGACAAAGAGGAGATTTGAATACAGGGCTTCTGACTCATTTCACAATATACACCTCTTCAGTAGGGTTCTCAGTGGTCTCTTCTAGACTGGCTCTGCTTCTGTCCTTTACTGTTAGTCATATAAGTAGGATGTTTGCTAAGGGTATGCTGACTGACAGACACTGCTCAGGCTGCTACATACTTTATCTCAATTTATGCTTGCTCATATCTGAAATGGCCCTTCTACCTTCTTATTCTCAGTGCCACATTAAGGGTTAACCCCAGGATTCCTTTCCTAAGTAGACTTTAGGTCAGCAGCTTAAATGGAAACAAGAACATAAATCCTTCTTGTTTAATTTGGCTTTCCAACAGTCTAGCTTTGGTGCTGGTATTGGGGCAGAAGTCATGATTTACTCATTTTATTTATTCATTTTTTTTTCTGCCAACACTTCCTGAATATATACTCTGGCATTTTTCCACAGATGAAACTTGCCATTGGTGAAATTTTTCTGTAGAAAACATCAGATTTTTTTCTTATTCTTTTAAAAATGCATTTGTTACATAAAACTAGAGTAATAGCAGAAAAAGGATATATACTCAACCTTGTCATCCTAATGTATTAAGTTTTTAATTTTCCCACGTTTCCATATCCTGAAGCAAAATTTTCTTTCATATAACTGTGCAGACACAAAACTGCTCCCCCTCCCCACTTCATAATGCATACTAAACATCTCTTCAGGTTCCTTCAGTGTTAATACTCAACCTAGTTAAGGGCTGAGTAATATTCCACTGAGGGAATATTTCATACTTTATGTGTACATTTCCTTTTCTGGGACAAGCTTGTTTCTACTTTTTTACCTTTCTAATAGAGCTGCAATGAACTTCACACAGAGAATGACTTTCTTTTCAGAAAGTGAGTTCCACTAGGGTGACTTTTTTTGGTGTGGGATAACTTGGTTAAATGGTGAGACCATTTTACCATCATGTGAACTGAAGCAACGATACAACTGAGTCTCCTTCAGGGTGTTAATTACAGTTGTCACCTACCCAGAAAGCCCCATAAATCCCTAAAAGTAATGATAATGGGGTGCTGGGGAACAGGTGAATCTGTGAGACTGGTTAAAGGGTCGTTTGTGTCATTGTCACCTTTTGCTGGTAACTCAGAATGTCTTATTTTATCTAGTCCTCATAACATCCCTATGAGTCGGTTTCCCAAAAGAGAACTGAATCTCAGAGAGGCTAAATGCCTACTCTAAGGTCACACAGAAAGTCTTTGAAATAATCAGACTCAGATTTCCTAACCTCCTATCCTTCTACCTCCCAAAAGTTAGCAGTAGGTACTATGTTTGAGGCATTGGGTTGCATAGAAACGGACATTCTGTTCATCCTCACAATGCTGAGAAGTAAGTGCTATGGTTGTTTCCTTTTCACAAAGGAGGACACTGAGTCTTAGAGAGTTTCCACAACCTGGGGAGACCAGGAGCAGGATCACTACTCACAGAGGCCAATTCCTGAGCCCATGTTCTTAGCACAACATGTTACTGTTGGAAGATGAAAGTGGCTCCTTTGTGGTCCAGAAAACTAAAGCTACCTGCTGGGACATTCATAAATCTCCTTTGCCAAGGCCTTCAGCACCCCATAGGAGGTTCACTGACCATGAGATTGTTAAAATGAGTTTTTTCCACAATTGCTCTCCCAGGATCTAGTGTGTGGCTCTGTTGAGTTGAATTTATGTGACAACTGTGAAGAAATCCCAGAACCTGAAGTAAAGCTATTTCACAGGAGGCAAGCAACTGAACACTTTCTTTTTTTTTGGGGGGGGGAGGAAGGTGGGCTATTGCATCTGCTTGTATAGACAATGTGGCTTTAGATAGTTAGAACTGTTTCATGCTTATTTAGCTACTGTGTGTGACTATGTGTTGGAAGATATCTGTGAAATCCCAGCTTCTTGTGAAGCCATCCTGATTGACTTTGAAAAGTCATTATCTCCCTATGCCTCAGTTTCCTCATTTGGGAAATGAGGTTGGACCAGCCATCTCTATGTCTCCACAGTGGTTCCATTAGTTATCTTCACCAACTTTCTAGACCTGGATTTTTCCTCAGGCCAGCTTGGTCTCAGATTCTGCCCCTGGAAAGATAAGGCATTGGGAGGAGATCTCAGTGCCCTTCCCAATTTGAGGTGTGAGTTCTAAGCCTCTCCCATTTTTGGCTTTCAATGAGTAAAGAAGTCAGAGAGATATGTTTTTGAAGCCAGAGTTAATCAAACAAAAAGAAAAGCGAGAATCAGACCAGAGGTGACCAGAGATTCCAGGCTGTTCCTGCAGGAACCCACCCTGCTCCTGACTGGATTCTGAGCAAAGACAAACACATACAGCATGAGGAACACATTAAGCATTAACTTGGCCAAACAGCCCCAAAGTTACTCTTTAAGGAAAAGTAAATCATGGGTGGAGAATGTGAGCTGAAGTGGAAGGATTTGCTCCCTAGGGTAGGGGTTCAGGTCTCCTGAGGAGGAAATGGATCTGACCCCACCTCTGAGACTCCCCGGGCCCTCCTTGGGTCATGACCTGCCTGAGAAGGTCAATGGACTTTCTAGGTTTTAGAAACTGAAAACTGGCCATGATTCTATTCATTCATGTGCTACATGTTTACATGTGCTACACCTACTATGTGGCAGGGATTATGCTTAACATTGCAGATACAATAATGATTAAGAGAATGCTTTCAAGGAGCCCATGGTCTTATGGTGGGGCAGGTAATAGACATGGCTGCAAGTGTTTTGATGGCTGAAGAATAGGAGCAGCACCTACCCGACCACAGGTGACCAGTGCACGACAGCCAGAGGATCTCCCTTTGTGGGCAGTGTCTCCAGTTCCCTGCCAGCCTAATTCTGTAGAAAATTAAGGGAACAAGGAATATGGGATATGGGAGGAGATGAACCCTGTGTGGTTAATACGATCATGTCTAGACTCAGAGCCAGAGGTCATGGCTATAACCTCCATATGGACCCTTCAGCTTTTCCGAGACCCTCAGAACCATCATCTCTTGCAGGACTTCCAGGATCTGAAGTCAGCAGCACAGTTGTTTCTACTCTCTGCCTGTTCATTTCTGGATGAAGGAGTAAGGAGGGATCTGGTGACTGGCCCCAGGCCAACACCTGGCTCGAAAAATCAAATCTGGACCAGAATCTCATTTCTTTACCTCTCTCTCTATCCATATGGATTATGAGACAGCAAGATTTTCTGCTTTCGTTCTAGTTTCACTTCCCCTAAAACATTCTTCTGGTCCCAAGTCCTCCCTTCATTGCCTGTGTCTGGAGGCTCTATGACTGCTTGGCCCCTGTCAGGTCACAGAGCTGTACCCCAGTAATTTTCAGGGCACCATAAGAAGCAGGGATGGAGGCAGGGTAGTGTAGGGAGAAAGACATTGGTGTCAGTGCCAGTTGACCCTGTATTTGATTCCCTGTTAATTATTAACTGTGTGACCTTGGGAAGCTCACCTAACCCGTGGAGCCTCAATTTCTGTTTCTGAAATTGCAGCTATGAATACCCGTCTCTTAAAGTTGTTGTGAGCACTGCTTGAAACTTGGAGAGATGTCTAGAATAAGACTTGACATTCAATATGGCCCTTCCCTTTCCTTCCAAAATTTCCATATCATGACCTGACACAACATAGTGTTTCAGACACTTTTTGGCATGTGGGCACCAAGTCCTTGCTGTTAGATCCTTTCTGTGGATTGTGTGTACTTACTTCAGGGAACATATCTCCTGTCTTGGCAAGAGCACTGTGCCTTTGTTTTAAGGAAAGGAGGTCCCCCTTTGGAGTGAGGACTTCAGTTTCCCATCTCCCCAATCTCCCTCTGGCCTGAATTTCTTGGGCAGTGGACACCTAGGGATCTTATATGGCAGTTCTAGAGCCTGCTAGGTCAAGCCTGTGCCTCTATTACCAGGGTGCTATATTCATGCTTTCCAAATCTGGGTGCTCTAGAAGCTAGAACAGATCAATAGGAAAATATAGCTCGTACTATAAAACACATCCAGTCCAGGTTCTGTCCTGAAATCACTGCTAAATGAACACATGCCCTTTGGTGCTCTTTCTGTACTTTAAACGTCTGCATTTGAGATATGTGGTTCTCACCTATCTGTGTTTAAGAGGCAGACTTCCAAGCGCCACACCCAGAGCAGCTGATTCAGTAGATTTGGAGGGACCTGAGAATCTGCATTATCACATGGTGGCAGATCATTTGGAGAATAACTTGCTTTGCATTAAGAAGAGGAATGCCGGGCATGGTGGCGCATGCTTGTAAGTGGCAGCCTAGGAAGCCACGGCAGGGGCAGAGATCATGGTTTGAGTCCCCCTCGGGGCAACATAGCAAGACCTAGTTCCAAAAAAATAGCTGGGTGTGGTGGCGCATGCCTGTAATCCTAGCTACCTGGGAAGCTGAGGCTGAGGTTTGCTTGAGTCCGTGGTACCCTGGGCAACATGAGCCTGTGGTTCCATGGGCAAAAATAACGAGACCTAGTCTCAAACAAACAAACAAACAAACAAATGAAAAAAAAAAGCAGAACTTTGTACAGTTCTGATGAATGTAGATGCAAAAATTCTCAACAAAATATTTGCAAACAAAATTCAAAAGCACAGCAATAGTATCACGCACTGTGATCTAGTAGGATTTACCCCTGGGATACAAGGATGGTTCAATATATACAAGCCAATTGATGCACCACCTTCACAGAAAAACAAAAATCATACCCATCAACAGATGGAGAGAAAAACATCAGACAATACTCAACATGCTTTCATAATAAAAACATTTCATAATAAAAGCATTTTATTATACTGAACAAATTGGGTATAAAGGGAACATATCTTAGTGTAATAAAGAACATAAATGACAAACCTACAGCTAACATCTAACTCAGTGATGAAAGTAGAAGCTTCCCTCTGAAATCAAGAATAAGAAAAAGATGTCCACTGTTACCACTCTTATTCAGCAGAGTATTAGGAGTCTTAGCTGGAGCAATTAGGCAAATAAAAGGCATCCCCATGAAGAAAGAAGAGATAAAGTTTCCCCTACTTGTTGATGACATAATCTTGTATACCAAAAACCCTTCAGATGCAACCAAAAATTCTTAGAGCTGATAAGTGAATTCAGTAATGTTTCTGGATACAAAATTAACATAAAAATTAGTTGCATTTCTATACTTGCACAATGGACTACATGAAAAAGAAATAAAACAATCTTATTTATAATGACATCAAAACCAATAAAATAATTAGAAGCAAATTTAGCCTATGGAGTAAAAGATCTGTACACTGAAAATCTGTACACTGAAAAGATCTGTACACTAAGACACGGATGAAAGAACTTGAAGAAGACACACACAAATGAGAAGATAACACATGTACATGGATGAAAAGAGTTTCTATTATTAAAATGTTTACCCCAAAACATCTACATATGTGCAATCTCTATAAAAAATGCAATAGTATTTTTCACAGAAATAGAAAAAATAATCCCAAACTTTGTGTAGAACCAAAGAGACCCTGAATAGGAAAAATAATCTGGAGAAAGGACAAAGTTGGAGACATTATACTTCCTGATTTTAAACTACATTACAAACTTATAATGGCAAAATAATAGGGTACTGGTATAAGAGACATACAGAACAATGGAACAGCATTTAGATCTCAGAAATAAATCTATGCATATATGGTCAACTAATGCTTGATAAAGGAGTCAGGAACAGTCAGTGGGGAAAGGATAAAATTCTTTAATAAATGGCATTGGGGCAACTGGATATGCACATGCAATTTTACCACTCACAACATTAATCAGAAATGAATCAAGGACTTAAATTTGAGCTGGCAAGCTCAACACTCCTAAAGGACCATAAAGGGAAAAAAAGTCTTGGCAATGATTTTTGGATGTGATACCCAAAACACAAGCAATGATAGCAAAAATCAACAAGTGGGACTATATCAAAACAAAGTTTTATAGCACAAAAGACAAAAATCAGAAGGAAATCTATTAAAAACAAGAAGAAACAAGAAGAAACTTGAAAAACATGAATCTGATGGTGGATATCTAAAAACATAAAAAAGACCATAAAACTCAATACTAAGTCCACCCCAACAATCAGATTAAAAATTGGGCAGAAAATCTGAGTAGATATTCTTTCCAAGAAGAGATAACGAAGACTACGAGGTACATGAAAAAAGAAATATGAATCCAAACCACAATAAAATATCATCTCGCACCTTCTAGAATGGCAATTATAAAAAAGACAAGAAGCAACACATATTGACAAAGATGTGGAAAAAGGGAAGCCTGATTCACTGTTGGTGAGAATGTAAATTGGTTCAGCAATTATGTAAAATAGCATGGAGTTTCCTCAAGAAATCAGGTCAAGAATTACCTTATGAACCAGTAGAACTTTTTCTGTGCATTTATCCAAAGTCCATGAAATAACTATCTTAAAATGATACCTGCATTCCCAAGTGCACTGTAACACAGTGTAACATTATTCATAATGACCAAGACATGGAAAAGACCTAGGTGCTTTTTTTTTAAACCTAGGTACTTGTTAGTGGATAAATGGATAAAGAAGATGTGTCAAATATATTTATATATACAATGGAATGTTATTCAGCCATAAAAAGGAGATCCTCTGATTTGTGACAACAGAGATGGACCTTTAGTACATTACACTGAGTAAGTCAGAGAAAGACATATATTGTGTGATCTCACTTATGTGTGGAATCTAAAAACATCAAACTCAGAGAAACAGAGAGTAGAATGTGGTTATTAGGGACTGAAAGGTGACCAAAGAACCCAAACTTTTAATTATCGAATGAGTAAGTTATGGGGATCTAATGTTTAGCATAGTGAATGTAGTTAAGAATGCTGGATTATATACTTGAAAGCTGCTATGAGAGCAGAGCTTTAATATTCTAACAACAATAACAACAACAAAGTGATAACTGTATGAGGTCATAGATGTGTTAATTGGTCTTACTGTGGTAACCATTTCATAATACATACATACATCAACTCACCTCATTATACACCTTAAGCTTATGTTATATGTCAATTATATCTCAATAAAGCTGAAAAAAATTGAACCTAATCTTGGGAACCAGGCTGGGATCCAAATCTTGGCTCTGCTACTAATGAGCTGCACTTTTGGGCAAGTTTACAGATGGCTTCTCCATAAGGTTATAAATAAATGAGATAAATGTGTAAGGGATCTCCCACAATGCTTTTACTCAATGAAGAGAGGTGGCTGTGGTGGGGTTGGTGGTAATAAAAGCGGTCGTTGATGTTGCTATTATAATATCTTTCTCTATGAAGGGTTCTTTCTTTCCCTGGCCCATTTTCCATGGGTTTTTCCACTGAGAACAGATCATGAGCAGATAGAATACCAGACAGGATTGGATGGACTAGAAGATTCATGCTGGGAATCTGCTTTGCAAAGTCCAAGCTCCTAGGAAGATATAGATTTCCCACTTGGCTTTTTTCCAACATACCTGCCTCAAAGAGGTATATCAACTGTTCTGCTAACATGCTCTCAGGAGGCCACGAATATCTCCCTTGTTCGGGAATTAGCTGTGCTTGATTCCTTTTCTGGCTAGAAGCTTACAGGTATAAGGCTGACCTCTTTGTAGGCAACAGAAGCATACAATATGATGGTATATCTTTCTACATTTGGAAAAATACAGAAGATATTAACAAAATAATGATTATTTACTATGGAAGAAACAAAAAAGGATGTGGACCTAGGGGTAAAAACTTGGTCTCTCTGTTTTATTTTGTATTCTTTTACTCATGTGAATGTTCTACTTCTTTGAAGGTAATTTTAACTAGATAAAATGCCCAGTTTGTTGCTTTGTTTGTATTTTGTATCTTTCATGATTTCCATTTGTGTGTATGTGCGCCATCCACCCAAGATCTCCACCCCCCATGCTTCTGGGAGTTGACCTCTGAATGCCTGACCGTGGGGCCAAAAGTCCCGCTCAGTCTCCTCTATCTTCCTTGGCTTACCTATGTGCCAAGCTAGGTGTCTGTCCATCATGGCTTTAACCAAGTCCTTCTCACTGACCTTGACCTGAGGGCCTGTTGACTTTGGTTGCTGACAAGGATAGACTCCTTTTTACGAGGGCCCCAGTGGAAACATAGAGATGAAGCACCACAAAACTTCACAGGTAGGTTGCTTTCTCTCTGGCAAAAATTGGCAAAGTCCATAGTGAGTCAAGGGATATATGGGGGAAGGTGGCTTGGAGCCTGGAAGCCAGGCAGTGAGGGTTGAGCTGGGATCCAAGGAGCCCACTTTCTGCTTAGCTTTGAAAGGGGCATAGGGAGTGAGAGCAGAGCTCTGTTGAAATCCCCTCTGCCCAGGGCCTCTGGAGGTCTTTCTGGGACTGATGCTTCCCCAACAGCCCATCTATCTGGGCTGGTGCTTGTGCAAGGATATTTTAGATGTGTCAAAAGTGACGAATGTTGGAAAGTGCCACCGGCATCTTGGGAAACTTGCAGTTCACACTAACAGCTAAGATGAGCCAGACTTTTTGGAAGAAATTGAACTCTGGAGGGGACTAGCAAATCTTTAAAAGAGGCAACTCCTCACTGTTTGGAAGGTGGGTGGCAATGAGGTGGACTCTGCAAGTGGACAAAGAACCACGAAATCAGTGCAGTTGGGACTGGGATACAGCAATGCCTGCACAGGGGAGAAGTCCTTGGCAGGGAGAAGTGGCTTTTAGAGAGGCCAGCTCGGACAGGAAGGAGCAGGATCATATCAAAACAGCAGGCAAGTGGTGGCCTGAGGTTGGCATTAGCAGAGCTGGCGGCAGCGCTGGGACTGCAAAGCCTGGCTAGCTAAGTGCTGCCCACTGAGCAGGGGCTGTAGTCAGAGCCAGCAGAGGCTGGAGGTGAGCCCAGGGCCTTGGCCCAAAACGAAGCTGGAACAAGGCTCCAGTGTGTCTGGATTTGAAAACACCCCGGGGAATGTGTTACTAGAATTCAACATCTACCCTGAAGATAATGCATCCTCAGAGGAGGGCGCCTTGCATTCTGTTTTCAGCGTGGCCTTGTTTTGCATGTAATATTACTGGTTTTCTGCTTCTGTGGGGAGTTGGCACATCCTGGGCTATTTTGGAGCTGGGCATGAGGAGGCAAAGGTGGGGGTCATCTTGGAACATGGCTGGCCAGAAGGAGGAGGATGGAATCACCCCATGAAGTGGCTAGGATATAGCAAGTTGGACCAGTCTTAGGTGAGTCACAAGAAATGATTGGAAGAGATACTGAATGTGGACCCTTGGGGTTCTGGGCTAGTGGATTGGCCCATCCTGTCTTCCACACATGGTGGAGGGGGGTGGGATGTCAGAAGATCTTATCAGTTTTACTTGTCTTGGGTCCCTAGAGATGACACAACCACTCTCTCTTCGGAACATCATCCTCATTAGCTTTCCCCATAACTGGGGAAGAGAGAGCTCAGAGTCATCTTTGCCATCATTGTCATCAACATCATCATCATCATCATCATCATCATCATCATCATCATCATCATCATCATCATCATCATCATCATCATCATCATCATCATCATCAGTGCCTAGACTTATATAACCTGCTTACCTGGTCAAGAATTGAACTTGTTTTTCCACCTCCTACCTCCAAATAACATTTGCTGACTTCCTTATCCTGCTCCTGAGTCCCTCTTCTCTCAGGCACCTCCTCATCCCTGAGTTAGCTCCCACTCCCATCTCCCTCCTTCTCCCTCCTTCTTCCCCTCCTACTATCAGCAACTGCAACTCACTGTAGCAGTAACACACGCTGCTTCCTGGCAGGATCTGTTCCGCCCTTCTCTGTCCATACCCTCACTTATCCTGCCAATGCTCTGCTCCAGCATGAAGGTCCCTGGAGCCCCACTTACTTCCACCTCCACAACTTTACTCCTGCAGTTCTCTCTGCTAGGAGCTCTTTCTCCCTTTCCTGCACCTCAGTACTCACTCTGGCAACTATGAGAGTGTGTGCCTCAGGTTAAAGGCTTTAGGAGATTTCTGACAACTGGTGAGGTGAGGGTCCCCTTTGGTATGCACCGCTGGGTCCTGTGCACACTGGCTGGGAGGGAGGTTTGTCTCCCTATGACTTCCTTTGGGCTTTCAGCTGCAGTCATCTTTCTATCCATGCATTTTCAGCACTGAGTCCAAGACTGACATAGAAGATTTTTGCTGAGTTGAAAGAACAGTATAGTTTTTATTTTCCTGTTCTTCCTAGGGACTATTTGCCAAGACAAGGCATTATTGACAGGAAGAGGACAGCGTGTCTGCATCACTTCTAATATGTATGGCCCCCTTGGTGGCCATGAGTTGTTGGGCTACTAACTGGCTACCCCTGCCTCTGGCTAAGTTGCTCACAGAAGAAAAGTTCCACACATTCTTTGGAATCACGGATGTTCTTTTGTTTTGTCCTCATCTCAAAGTCTTCCAGATTTCAAGCCATTTCCTGTCCTTTCCTTTCTCCTATTCTATAATTCCATCTTTGCTTCCAGCCTTATGATTCAGTTTTCAAAAATTGTTTTGGTGAAGTCTTTTCTGATCATGAAACTGTTTGCTGGCAATATTATTAATAAGAGCTGATGGTGAAAAAAAGAGGTTTGTGGTCAAATAAATTTGGGAAATGTTGTATTAAGAAACATGAATCAGGCTTCCTGCTGGCCAGACAGGGACATTAAGCAGCTACTTGCTGTGCACTTAATCTCGAACAGGGGCAAATGAAATGCAGCAGTTCTCAAGCCCTATTACTCTGGAGTTGGCAGCCTGGGGCCTCCACACTCCTCTTTGTGGCCAAGTATTTCTGGGACTAGTATCCCTTGGGACATGCTTGAGGAAATTCTGTTTAAGATGCTTCCTTTCTTGCCTCACCCTATTGAGCCATACTCATCCCTTTTCTGTGTGCTGGTGCCTGGAAGGCTGGTGTTGGCTGCTCTGGTGCGGGCTGGTATGTGCAGTCTGGGCAGGGCACTCTGAGGATGAAGGTTCCCTACGTCTCTGTTGTATGTGGTGATGCAGGAAGGTGCCCTTGCTGTGGGGGACTGGAGCCTGTCACCTGGAGGTGACCACTCTCCTGATATATTTTAGTGGAAATTTCCCTCCAGTTGTTATCCGTAGAGGTGTATGTCATGGAGGCTTTGATTTGCGGGTTTTCTTAAAGTACCAAGGATCTTTTGATTAAAGTTTGTGGAATGAATAGAAATGGGATCACACTACAACAACATAGTCACATGTCATTGAAGGGAATGTGTCCTAAGCCAGATGTTGTGAGGTACTGTCACAGTATGAACCTCACGATGGGTTGTACAAATTCAGTGTACAGCTGCTACGCACTCAGGCTTTGTATCACACACACAATTCATCCAAATGCAGCATCATTAGGCAACACAGGTTGGTAGTTTAGCTGGTTTAGATCTATCTATCTATCTATCTATCTATCTATCTATCTATCTATCTATCTATCTATCTATCTATCTATCTATCTATCTATCTATCTATCTATCTATCTATCTATCTCTCTCTCTCTCTCTCTCTCTCTCTCTCTCTCTCTCTCTATCTATCTATCTATCTATCTAATCTATCTCTCTCTCTCTATCTATCTATCTATCTATCTATCTATCTATCTATCTATCTATCTATCTATCTATCTATCTATCTATCTATCTATCTATCTATCTATCTATCTATCTAAATTTATTTAAATCTATTTAAATAAGAAGTAGGTAAGTTTAATGGCTTTCAAATTGCTCTCTGAGGATTCTAATCCCAAGGACTTGTGCAAGGATTTGGGTGGGTGGGTGGGAGGGATGTTGCAATGGGTGTGAGAAGGGGATGCAGAGGTAGAGAGGGCAGGTCTCTGACCCTCCATCTCTGTTTCAACACGAACGACACTACTTTCAGGTTTTAACATTTCCTGCTTGAGGTCCTGTTTGCAGGAAGGCTTCCAAGTCTGATATACGTTCCAAAGTCAAAAATCGAGACCAATCACTTTGCTTAACAGATTAAAAACAAACAAAAGCTACAGTGCAGAAAGTTAAAACATATGTTAATCTATCTCCCACACATCTGTGTACTGGATCTAGAACCTGGGTTTTTCAGAATATCATTGAATGCTTTTTCTACACACTCTTGCATTTGCTTATTTCCTTCTGACTATCCCAATTTCCACCAAGAATAATTAATGATAGAAAGGAGTGGAGATACTGTGGAAATTCTACCCAGAAGCAGTTGGGGAAAAGGTACAGAGCAATCCACTCTGTTCCTCATTTGATCTGTTTCATTGCAGCTCTTACATCAGGCCTAAAAATGTAAAGTAGTGTATGCTCAGGGCTTGCATCTTCCAAGAATAACTCACAAGGAGACAGCACAATAACCCAGTCTCCAGTGAAATGAACTGTTTAATGAAAACTGCCGTGTTCTGTAAATATTCAGTCTATTGATGAAGAGCTCTGTAAGTAGGGGCAGCTCTGAGCAAGCCTCCTGAGAGAATGAGGAGGAATGACACAGAGAGTAATGGTATCCCTGTTTGTTGTGGTCGTTGGGGTGAGGTACCCATAGAAGGGGACTGGACTGAGTCCCTAGGCACCCACGGTGCACTTTGTGTTCAGTGCAGGGGTGGGTGGGATTCAGAGCACCTCTCTTAACCCTTCACTGTCTGACTGGTGAACAGGTCCTCTTCATTCTAATGATGCCAATATTCCTGGTGCGCGTTCTTACCCTGAGCTTCACCAATCTTTCGCAAGACACTCTGAAGTATCCCAATCACCCTCCAGCTCAGGTACTTAGGTTACACAGCAGAAATTCTCTCTTTTTTGATGATGTTTATTTATATGATATAAATATAATCATGCACAATCAGGTGTACATATCCTATATATAGAGTTCTGTGTTTCTAAATGTTTACAAGCAGGGTAACCATGATGAAGAGCAAGACAGAGAGCAAGTCCATCCACACCTGGCTCCCTCCAACCTATCTCCAGGCAAGATCTCCAAAGATACAACCACTGTTCTGACTTTTAGCACCAGAGATTAGTTTGGCCTGCTCTTGACCTTCACGGCCATGGGTTCTCACAGCAGGTGCTCTGACTTAACTGCACATGCGATCCTCTACCTTGCTGTGTGCCCAGAGCCTGACTCTTAACCACTCTGCCACATACCAACTCATTAGGCAAACTAACTTCATGTTGCTGTCTGCCTTCTGGAAATGTATTCTGGAAAAGTGATTTGGGTTTACGGGAGTTGACTGAGCATGAAGGAGTGAAGTGAGAACACAAAAGTTTAAGTTGAGGGGGTGGCCAAGAAGAGAACTTTAGATAATTCCCAAGTGCTGTTCAATTCTTAGTCCCTTGCTACTGAATTCCACGGTCCCAGACTCATTGGCATAAGCACAAGTGCCATTTTTGCATCTGTGTTTCTCCTTTTACGGAGCAACTTTAACACTGCCACCTCCTCAAACATGTGGGTACATTCTCAGGCATCAGTTAGGGCAGTGGTTTCCAACCCATGGGAGATCTTGTCCCTCCACTGTCCTCCCTATTTCCCATGGAGACATTTGACAATATGGCAACATCTGGAAATATTTTTGGTTGTACAACTGGGGGAGGGGATGCTAATGGCATCTAGTTGATGGAGGCCTGGGATTCTACTAAAGACTCTACAATATACAGGACAATACCCACAACAAAGAATTATCCAGTCCAAAGGTCAGTGATGCTGATAGCAAGAAGCCTTGGTCAAAGGTCAACACAGAAAAGCTAAAAATTGTTCCTTTTTCTAATATAGGATGAGAATAAGTAGGCATGATGGGAAGAGTTCTTGATCAAGAGGTAGAAGACTCCTAGAAATTCAAGGCCCCACTCAGCCACCAATTAAACATCTGACCTTGTTACTCACCCTCTGTGAGGCTCATTTTCCCATCCTTTGCTGGGAACTGTGCCACCCACCTCTCCTACTTGCAGCTCAAGTGAGAATGTCAATGGAATTGCTTTGGAATGCATACATGTTATTTTATTTGACTGTGACGGGAGTTTAAGCTTATATGGATATTTTTGTGTCTAATGTCAGTACAAGAACATTTTCAACAGGGTTTCTGTTTCCCTGTATTCAATTTCCAGGGTCACAGCCCCATTCTCACATTTGTGTGGGAAAGGAGCTCAATATACAAAGGGTGTTTCCTGGAACTGTGGGCTGGGCTTCAAACATCCCTGCAATTCTCTCAGATGGCCATTCTCTACTCTGGAACTTGCAATCTAGAAAGTCTCTTTAACATTCTCCTGAGATCTCCAGGGGATGTCTCAGAAAAGCAAGGCACTTTTAGTGAGAATCTTGGATTTGATTTGCTCATGTGAGGCTAGAGGTATGGGCCCTCCTGGGTCAGGAGACACATTGTTATGATAACAACCTTTGGCTGACTGTATACTGCAGAACTTAGTGTGCTGGGCACATAGAACAGAGAGGCTACGGTTCTCTAAATGGTAGGAGGTCCAATGCTATGCAGAGAAATGTGCTGAAGAAATGTTAGGTGTTTATTCAAATATTGGGAACTTTTCTCTGTGAGTAAATAAAAAGATGAAATGAGGTAGCAAACAGTTCTCCTCAAATTGCAGGTTTGAGGGAGACTTGGTGTGGTAATAGTGTGGGGCCTGGGTATTGTGTCACCATATAGTCATTGTAATGATGTAAGCAGTGTTGTTTGGAATTTTAATGTAGAGTTGGTTGGATTAATAAGGCTGAATTCTTTTAAGTGAATCTTTTTTGAATTTTAGTGCTCCAAAGTATCTAGCAGATGATGTTCCTTCCATTTAGATAGAGTAAGCATTCAGATTTATTTTTTCTGATTAATAGCTGGACAAAATATATGAAACAACTGTTTTCAGATATCGGGCAACAAGCAGTATAGAGAATTTGAGGGAGGGAAGTGAATGCGGAGAACTTGACCATTACTCCAGTTGACAAGCTGGAGAGACTTTTCAGTCCACAGGCTGCTCCTGTGAGAGCAGGGATGGCATTTAGAGTTGAACTCCAAGGTGGCCAGAACTGGCAGAGAAGAGTGGTAGAGAGGCAAGCCCCAGTAGACCTGCCAAGGGCTTCCGGAGTCTTCAACTGAGTGGAGCTACACAGACGGCAGAGGAATCAGTCCGAAGCTCAACAAAGAACCTCTGGAAAGGAGCAAAAAGAATACTCGCCTGTCACTCACAGAGAGCTGAGAAGAGTCTGTATTGCCACAAGCAGAGTGAAGCAATTTTGTAGACCTAGGGATGACTCCAAAGTTGATTGCCTCAGGAGTGGGGCACAGGAGCCCCAGACTAAAGGTTGCTTGATCTCATCTAGCACAATTTTGAAGTAAGCCTCAGAAGGATCAAGCAGTTCTCACAGAATCTGACTGCATTCCAGGACAAAGCTAACCAAAATCTACACCCCTTACCCCCTCCCCCCTGCTTAGTTCAGCATCTACAGGAAAGATAAAGCTCTTACAGAAGGGGAGGGTGAAGTTGGAGATGAAGGGGTTGAGACCCCTCATGAACTGTGATGGATAAAATTATGGGTCCCGTGGTGGTGGATATGGTAAGATACATTTGAAGAGATTTGCACCTATGCCCCCAAATCATATACAATGTTGTAAATCAGTTTTGCTACAATAAGAAATGAAAGAATGAAAAAAAAAAAAGAAAAAGAGTGACAGAAAAACTGTAGAAGAGTGAAAGATCAGTGGTTGCCAGGAAGTACTTGAGAGGGAGGGATGAATAGGTGGAACACAGAGGATTTTTAGCATAGTGAAATTACTCTGCCTGATACTGTAATGGTGGATACATGTCAGTATGTATTTGTCAAAACCCATAGAAAGCAAACCACCAGGAGTGACTCTAGATGTAACTATTGTGTTTTCGTGGTGATGATGTCTCAGTAGGTTCCTGGATTGTACCAAATGTTCAGCTTTGGTGTGGCATTTTCAGAGTGGAGTAGGGTGTATGGGGAGGGACAGAGGATGCATGTATGTAAGTGTGTATGTATGGACACTCTTTCTGCCTCTACTTAGTTTTGCTGTGTACCTAAAACGACTCTAGAAAAAAACTATTAATGAAAAACAACCTCTTGGAATCTCAGTTTTTCAACTATTAAAGGTGGTTAACAATCTCTAATCATAGGATTGGTAAGAGTTTGCATAGTATTTGAAGTAAATTTTAATATCACTAATGTAATACTAATGTTAATAGTTATTACTACCAACATGCATGGTCAGATAAATATTACAGCCCCATACTCACCCTAGTGGGAATATAAAGAAGAAAGAGCAAGTGATGAGTGATTCTAATGTGATTTTATCTAAAGAGGAGCATACCATAAATTATAATATTTCCTGCACAATTTCACAGTGATGTGGACCTCCTATAAGGAGGTCCAAGTTCCAGAACACACTGTAACATTAACTTCCCTAGAAAACACGCTCCCTTGGCTACACATCCCCAGTTCAGTGAGTGACAACCTTCTCCACCCAAGGAACGAACATCTCTTTAACCCCATCTTTAATCCCACTGATTTGTCTTCAAAATGCCTCTCCTTTTGCTTTTCTCCATTCAGTTCTAGTTTAAGCCTTAATAACCTTTTGTGAATATATTGGTTGACAATGGGACATCATATTACCCATGAGTCTGACTTTCCTTCTTTAAAACAAAAGAAAGTGGGCTAATGGTCTCCCAAGGTCCTGTTTTTTTTTAAAGTTTGGGTTTCTGTAACATTTTAGGATATATACATGGATATATATGAACCTCTTTTACATTGCACTGATGAAGCTTGACTCTGATGTGATTGCATCTAAAGAGAAGCACATCATAAATTATAAATATGCCCTGCGCAAAGTAATTACTGAGTAAATAAATAAACAAATAAAAGAGTTTAAAACAAAACTAAAACATGGAGCAAAACACTGCTTCAAACCAAATAGTTGTATTCTTCAGAAAGGATGCATTTTGTAGCCTGAATAATGACCCTCCCCTCAAGAACTGGCCACAAGTCGATCTCCAGAACGTGTGAACATGTCTGCTACCTTGTCTGGGCAAAAAGGACTTTGCAGGTGTGAGCGTACATTAAGGAGCTAGAGATGGGACTGGTGGGGGTATTTTCCTGGGTTGTCTGGACATGCCCAATGTAACCATATGAGTCCTTATAAGAGAAGCAGTAAGATCAGTGTCAGAGAGTGAGACTGGAAGATGCTAGGCTGCTGGCTTTGAGAGTGGAAGGAGGCCATGAGCAAGGAATTGTGAATGGCCTCTAGAAACTGAAAAAGGCAAAGAAATGGGTTCTCTCTTCAGAGCCTCCAGGAGTATAGCCCCTCTGGTACCTTGATTTGCAACTTTTGACTTCTAAAACTTCAAGGTAATGATTTGTGTCGGGATAAGCCATAAAATGTGAAGTGATCTATTACAGAAGCAATAGGAAAGTAACGCACAATCGTTATTTCCTCATTAACTTCTTATGTTATTATATTACTGTAAGAGACATTATTCACTCAACCCTCTACACAAGATTATGAAATAGATCTCTTTTGGTCACTAATAGGTGAAAAACTGAGACAGATTAAAAAAGTTGCTTGGAGTCATAACACCAGAGAGTTTGGGAGCTGGAATTCTCACCATAGTCTGTCTGACTATAAACAGGTGCTCTTGCTTATTTTGTTAAGGCAATTATAAATTTTATGTAAATGAGTGCCATTATGATAATTATTATTACTGTACCACTCAGTTATTCTCTCCTCAGTCCTCTTTCCTGTAACAACATCTGATTGCTCCACTCATCATATTCCAGTCTGTCACCAGCTTGTCACACAAGTGATTGAAATGCTACTAATTCAGCATTACGACTTTCCTTTCCAACTTTCCGGCTGGATGAAGTTGGCAAAGACTGAGGAGATGTTTGTTTATCTGAGAGCAAATGGCTCTGAGGTTTGGAAACGGAAATGCCCCTCCTACCACACCCCAGAGAAATGCAGATACATATGGCGAGGTTGGTGCTCCGGTGTTTGTGAGTGGAGACTGGAGCAGATGTCAGCTGCCTTTTGCCTCTGGGTCTCTTCAGATTTCTCAGTTGCAAAGGGGACTCTTTGAGGGGGCTGGGAAATTTGAACCATTTACCCCCTTTTCTTTTAAAGAAACGAGGCCCATACTATTTACAGTCAGGTTTCCAATCCTTCTTCCTCTGCTTTCATTTACCTGCTTCCTTTTCCCTTGTCCCTTCCTCACCTTTGATTTTAACATTTCCCCCCATTGTTCTGAAGTCTGTTTGTTTTTAAGGCGTTTGGACTGACGCATAGGAATTAGGGCCAACGGGGCAACTCTGCGGGAGCTGTGCTTTTGCAGCACAGAAGAGCAGTTCCTTTGAAGGTGGTTGAGGATGTTTGGCTTAATCACATTCGTTCTAATATTTTCCCTCGTTTCTGATCATCAAAGAGCTCAGAAAGGTTTGAGCGGTGCAGCTTCTTCCAGCTTGTCCTTGGGAGCAAGAGTCTGGAACAGGGTTGATCTAAAAATGTTTTCTGAGTGAAGCCTCGTTAATGGGGCAGGCTGCAAATTTACTTCAAGGGAGTGTCATCTTTCAAATCAGCTTCTTGGCAGAAAGGGATGTGGAATTGTAGAGAAACCTGAATCTGTTAAGCTCGTGCTAAATGAACTCCTTGATTCCAGGCTGTGCTGAACAGAATCTGGGGGCCATGGGCCATGAAAAATTGACTTCTTTGTAGGGTGCCTGCTACTCCCTTGTCGCCATGCCACTCCCTCTCGGGAGATGGAACCTGGCACTCAGGGGAAACTGGGGGGAGAACCCAAAAATACCTATGAGAAGCCTCAGCTGGAAACATGCCAGAATCACATCTGGTTGTAGGTGAGCGTTTAATTTGTATTTTGCACCATTTCTTGTAGTGAAGAAAAACGGTGTACAGTTGATGGGAGTCCTGGATTCAGTTTTGGTTCATCCAGGCATTAGTTAGAAGGGACCTTAGGAATGTTTATTCATCATTTGAGCCCATTTCCTCATCTGCAATATACATGACGATGCCTATCAGGAAGGTTGCTGAGATGCTGAGATGAGTGTCATCATTTTATACACTGATGTGTTTCAAGAGGGAGGTACTGTTATTCCCTTTAGTCCACCATTTGTGGTTAGCAATGTGTGCCTGGCTAAGTTTCTGGACTGTTGTTCATGGGCCTGTGGGCTTCTCAGTTTCAGACCCTCCCTGTGCACGAATGAGAAACTGGAAAGAAGGGCTTAGTCAGGACATCCATTTAAAGGACAGATGTTCTTAGTGTAGTCACTGCCGCAGACTTTGAGGTTTCCAGTAAGGGAGACGTGTTTCCTGGTGTGGTCATCCGGTGACCTCATAACCTTTGTCAAATTGTGTAACCTCCTCACATCCTCGACTTCCTCATCTGAAGTGAAAGATAATGCAGAGTGGACAGGGCCTCTTTGTGTTCAGGGTGAGCAGACATCCTGCAGAGGTAGGTCAAATTGGAAAATAGAAAAACAAAGGGAGGAGCTACTATTTATGAGTACTAACTCTGCAACCAGTATTTTATCAATGTTTCCAATCATTCAGTGATTCATTCTGAGCTAAAAAAAAAAAGAATTTTTTTTGTCTTTTAAAGAACTTACTATGTGCTGGGTTGAACGCTAGGAATAAAACAGGAAGGAACACAGGCAGGATTCATTTTCAGCCTTTTAGCAAGTGGTTTATATGAAATAAGAAGTTTGTAAAAATATTTAGCACAGTACCTGGTATGTGGACAGTTCTGGCTTTAAAAAAATTATTTTGTGTATTTGCTGCCTAAGGAAGTACTTGAAATTATTTTTCCATAGTCAGGACCATCAAGCGATATAGGGAATGTTACCAGGAAAGAGACTGTTTTTCTTAGGCAGCTGTCTCTCTGCCTTTAGAAAAGCCTACCCAAGACCCAGATAAGGTATGCATCAGGTTTGGGCAGGGGCCACAAACCTGCAATGGTCAAAGGGAGGCTCTTGCTTTGCTCCCCAAATGTCGCTCACAGCTTGATTGGTATTCTACGCTGTGGGCACATTTTTGTGCTACTTGATTCGCTGGCTATTTGGCTGATAGAGAAATAGAAAGTGCCAGCAAGGTCTCTGGTTAGGAAGCTTTAGAATATTGAGAGTCAAAGAGAAGGGGCTTGTCCTCCATAGGGTGTGCATCTGCACCTGCTATTTTACTGCAGTGGGGCCCATTTGGAAGACAGATAAAATAAGGTGCCAGCCAGTGGGGACCAGTAAGAGCCAGGCACGTGCCAAAGCAATTCCATCCAATTCTGTAACAGCCTTGCGGGAGGCATCAGCACTCACTTTGGCAGGTGGAGCATGGCCGGTCAGGGGGTGAGAAAGGATTTGAACTCAGGCCTGTCCTTTGGTTTGAGTAGGCACTGCTCCTTGGAGTCCGGCCCAGTGAATCTGTTTGGAGATGATCACCCAGTCCGTGAACTGGCCAGGAATTTTCTAGCTCCTTCTTTCCTTCCTGATGTCCTTATGGCCATTTTACTATTTGTTATCATCAAGTACTAAGGCGGTATGCCCTTCGCATCTTACATAAAACATGCTGGCAAGATGGTGGGTGGACTCAAGCCTAGGACAGCCTAGGACTCAAGCTCTGGATCAGTGAAAGCAGTGAACCTATCATGGAATATGGGCTGGAAAGGGCTATGAGCAGTCAGAACTCTGAATGATGAGACCCATCTGAGAGGACACGGTTGGACAGGTAGACTTCTTCCTGCGCATCTCCTGCCCCCTCCCTTTCTTCTCCCATACAGCTTGTGATGTGCCAGCACTGTGCCTGGCACTGGGGATGCCGTGGAGATAAGCTGGTTCTGCTTTCATGTGTGGAGCTGACAGTCAACACAGAAGGTAGAGAAAGTGACAGGCCACCCCACACAGTGTGAGGAGGACTCCAAGAGGGGCACACACAGAAGGGTATGAGTTCACAGGAGGGCTCCATCCAAATTTGGGGAGTCAGAGCAGGTTCAGTGCAGGAATGGAGACTGAATCCCTGTGGGAATGAGGCATAGCCAGAGAATAGGTGGGTGTAGGTAGGAAAGTGTTTTGGTCAAATGAGAAAGTCAGAGGAAGATTTGGGGAGAGTGATTGGGAAGGCAAATGACCTTCCAGGGCCTTTTGCAGCCCTAGTGGCTTGAGGTATAGGACTGAAGAGAGAGTGTTTCTGAGATAAAGTTAAGTCCTCACACAGGTTCTTGGAAGCTGTGACTTTAAGTGTAACAATATCAATTTGACTAGAGACTAATTGATATAAACAAGAGTTAAAATCCTATGTCACAGTTCTGGTCACAAAACATCACTGAACATTTAAGACTCAAATCACTTCTAATATTAAATGATATTTTGTATTCATTCATTCATTCATTCATTCAGTTATTCATTCATTCTTTCATTTTCCAATCAGTTGATTCTAGTTTGGGATCTCCAGTCATGAACAGAATTCCCTTCCAGCACAAGCACAAAGCATGTGTATGCACGTGGGCACGTGCGCGCGCGCACACACACACACACACACACAGAGTTAATACTTGTACTTTACTGTGGCATACCAATGAACGTATTGTGCACATCCCTGGGCTGTAAGAGAAATATCCAGAGAAAATTTATGCAAACATGGGGAGGACATGCAAACTCCTTAGAGTGTTCCATTTTTTTTTCTCATCAACAGAAATGATGCTGAATGAAAACAAGTGCTGCTTGTATACGATGGTGGTAACTGTTTGAACTGATTTCAAATTAAATGGAAATTAACTTACATAGGATTACAAAGGCTCCAATGGAATTAAACAAAAATAGTGATAGAGTTCCTTCATCCAGGTGGTTATGATGATGCACTGCTCAGATCCCCTTCTAGTAGGATTTGCTGTTCCCTCCGTTGCCCTGTGTTGGAGGGTGTGTTTGGCATGCTTGCTGCTAGTAGAGGTGGGAGTAAAAGGCTGGCCATTGTCTCTGGCCCGGTGAGGGCAATTCCAACAATCTACTTGTGGTTCCCCGTTGGCTGTGGGGAGGGTGGAGACTCCTGGGCCTCCACTATGCTTTGCTCTCTCCTTGTGTCCACTTCTGCTCCCCCTCCCGTCCCTGCTTCCCTTCACAGGTGTGACTCCCAAAACTCCTCCCTAATAAGATGCCAGAATTCTACCTTCTCCTCCACTTCTCAGGAATCCAAATTGCAGCATGCATTAAATAAAGATCCAGAGGCCAATCTAATTACTGTAATTTTGCAGTACTTGTGAGTGGAAATAATATTTGTAACAACTACAAGTTGATTGACTGTGCTTTGTTGCCTAGGTTCATAATCAAAAGAAATGTTAGAGGTAAGAGATGAGAAAATGTTTGCATTTAAGTTTATGAACTTCACTGAATTCTGTGCACAGACACTGTAGAAAGTCCATGAACCCTAGATTAGCATTTCCTAATTTAGAGGAAATTTGACTGAAAGACATGGAAAGAAATGATAACTGCCTAGACTGGTCCAAAGGTAGGGAGTAGTAGGCTGAAGCTTACAGGTATGAGCCACCATGCCCGGCCAGGTAGGGAGTAGTAGGAAGGAAGAATAGCCCACACCTGTTTAACTGATAGGAGAGAAAGAATGAGAGCACCCAACCAGATAGGAATTTCAGACAAATAATGAATTATTTTATAATACAAGTATGTCCCATGCAATATTTGTGATATACTTACACAAATAAAAAAATTCATTATAAATTTTTTTTCAAAAATTCAAATTTAATTGGACATCTTATATTTTACCTGGCAACCTCAATTTAATACCTTCTTTGGCTCCCTTACTTTACTTTTGAAGTAATGTGACCTAGTTAAAGCAATGAATGGGCTCTGAGTTGGGTTTTAGTCTTTGTTCTGACCAGCTGTGTGGCCTTGGGTGAGTTATTTGTATTGGCTGAGCTTCAGTTTCCTGTCTGTCAATGGAGCTTAGCACCTGTATCACAGAGAAGGCATGAAGATGTATAGGATAGAGCATATAAAACCCACCTGTCTCATGTGGATGGTGGCTATTATTGCCAACTGGAAGATAATTCTAAGCTCTTGAAAAGGGATTAACTATTAAAAGCAAGTCCTGTCTGGATCGCTTAGTGTATAAATATTAAGTAAACTAACATGGCAGTTGAATTTGCTATGGGAAAGGACTAGTTTACCTATCAGTATACTGGTGAATTTAATATTCATTTGCTTCTAAACTTTGTTTTCCAAACTGTCCCTTTGTCTGAAGGAATTTATGGTACCTCTGCAAAATGCACGATTATTAAGGATACTAAGAAGAGGACACAGCAACTTTAGAGAATAAAACACTCCGGCCACAGAGGATGGAGACGTGAACTTTCTTTGGGCTGTTTAATCATTCTCTCCCCTGTGGTTACACACTACTAAATTTCCTTGTTCAGTAGTGAACATATTGCCTTTACCAGAATAATTCTAGTATATTAGCTTCTAATATATATTAGAAAACATATATGCTAGATGTATATTCTAGAATATATGGATATTTATCAGGATAAGGTATAATAATTCTTTCTTAAATTTCCCCTTTTATTAAAATGTTGATTATATGTTAGATTAGCTATGTGTGATTATATGTTAGATTAGCTGGCTTGTGGCCACACTATGTTGTGAGTTTCTAAGAAGCTATCTGAGTGATAAAATCCTCCCCAAACACAGGAACTTTTGCCCACCTCAGGGCTGTGTGCTTGTTTCCCCTTGTTTAGAATGTTCTGCTGGCTCTTTGCAGGTCTGGCTTCTCCTTGAGTAACTTCCTCAGAGAAGCCTTTCTTGACCTTGCTCTATAAAATAGGTTATTTAGTTATCTTCTACCCTAGTGTCTTGCTTATTGTTTCATAATATTTTCAAGACCTGGAATGATGTTATGTTTTGTCACTTTATTATAGTGTTTCATTGAGTCTAAAATGCCATGGATAGTATGCTACACCATTGTTTTTTATATTTCTAGCAAGGAAAAAAAGAGAAAGCTACAAATTAAGCTGTGACATGATGCTTTAATGATAGTCCTGGGTCATGCATGAATTCGCTGCAGTGGCCTCTCATGGCTTTCATCTATTTTAAGGGTCTGACAGTTTGTCTTACTGTCAGTTGCTCTGCTTTGAGTGATGGACAATCCTTTTGTACATGCATGAGTAAAGCCTGGCTTCATATGTTGTATTATCTTTCCATAAAACACTTGTTTGTTTCATTGCAAGACATTATGGGACAGTGGTCACTTGGCTGATGATGAATAAAGAATTTATAACTTACCATCATCATCATGCCTTTTGGCATGTAAATCATAGATTAGTCTTTTTGAAAGCATTTTAACTGGCAATTATGCTGTGTAGTTCCAACAATGCACATAACTTAGCCGCATGATGTCAACATGAGAACTCTTGATCAGTGTGACAAACAGGGCTTCGCCAACAGAATTTGTGAGCTATACTCCAACTTCTAAAATATTTTATTTATGAACAAATGTATGCCTTAGCATTGATGAACTAGAGTATCAGTTTCCTTTATCAGGGAACTGTGATCTTGTTGGCTGTATCTGCCATCGTGTGCACAGCACTCAGCACAATGCTGGCATATAGAAGGTGCTCAATAAATGTGCATCATATGAATGGAGCAGTGAGTGTATTTCTACATGTTTGCATTTTGTTCACTATAGAATTGATTAATTCTGATGGAAATAAAATAGTGCATATATTGTTTTTGTGACTTCTAAAATTGCCTTTGTTCTAAATCTATTTACTAGTGATACAATGAAAAAGATTAAAATTTGGACAGTTAGATACAACGGTAGCTTCCTGTATCATATTACAACACTTTTGTGTAACACTTTTCAGTTTCCAAACATAGACATAATATCACTGTTAATAGTGATAGAAGTGATTCTTGGTCACCAGGCAGTATAAATTGGGAAGTATAAGACAGAGTAACATCCCTGTAAATGATGTGACAAAGTGCTTAGAATACACAGTGCTTCTTAACTGGTAGAAGAACTTGCAAATAACAGTATAGTTATGGTACTTTAAAAGGCATAAATGATCTAGGGCTGTGCCAGTGATAAGGGAAGTGAAATTTGAGGGAATACACAAACACACACCCATTTACCAAAAAGCTAATATCAGGCTAGCATGTGCTATGTAATCCTCATAGAAACCATTTGATTAGAGGGTATTTCAGAATTTTGCAAATGGGGAAACTGAGGCTCAGAGAGAGTTAATTGCCCATAGTTGGCAGGTGGCTTCTTCAGGATCCCAACCTAAAATTCCCGATCCTACAGCTATTGCTTTTCCAACCACTCCACACTGCTGTAGCAGACCCAGATTTGTGGAATACAGAGAGGAGGTTGTGGACAATCAGGCACATGTGGGCCAGTACTAGAATTAGAATATGTGGCTCATCATCTGGAGAGAAGACAGTTGTTGAATTTAATGGATTCTGTTCTATGTGAGCCATTCACACTGCGCTGAGATATTTTCCAGACAATACTGAGGTGAACTTATGGATCTGGGTATAATAACAGAATATTGTGATAATATGTCCCCAATCACTTCCCCGTAGACTATCATTTTCTTGACGTGTTTTTATTTAGTTCTTTTAGAAATTGTCGAAAGAATGACTTCACAGCATCTGCTTTAAATTAGAACCAGACACAAAGGCATGGGGATGATGGGGATGCGGGAGCACCAGCTATGACTGGCACTGAAAAGAGAGGCTGGGAGAGAAGAAAGGAAGATGCCTGGCAGAATGGGGAAACATTTAAAGAGAGTTAAGGGTTAAAAACAACAACCGCCATGGATCCTTTACCAAGGTCAGAATCATGTGATTCTTCGGCACAGGCTGGACTTGATGCAGGAAAGGACATGGGGAAAGGTGTCAAGAACTAGTGAGAACCTTATCAAATGACTTCATCCTTAAAAATTCGGCCCCAGTCCTCAGCACTGCCTTTGGGGATGAATGCAGCTTTTTGTCAGAGTAAATGCTGATATCTTCAACTGCTAATGAAGGAGAAGCTAGGAAATGGGTTAGAAGCAGTCAGGAACAGAGTGTCCCAAATTGCTAAGTCCACTTATCAGCCTGATTGAGACACACTCAGATGGAATGAGGAGGGCACCCATCCTTCCTCTACCTCACCCCCAAACTCTGGGCCCATTGATCAGTCTGATTGGAGAATTGAGCATGCCAAAACAATAACACAATGCTAAAGCAGAGGACCAGGGGCTAGTTTGGGGAAGGGAGACTCAGTAACTTGGGCAAACTCAGTGGACCTGGGGAGCTTAGGAGAATCCCGCTAACTCAGTAGTATAGGAGACACCCAGAGGCACAGCCAAATAGGAAGAGACACAATGTAGAAACACCCAACGACCAACCCCCGCCCCTTGCCCACTCTACCCACATAAGCACCTACTAGCCACCTCAGTGGCCACCCATAGGAATCCCTCTCTGCTTGAAGAGCTTTCCTGTTCTTCCTCCTACCTACCTGTCAATAAATCTCTTGCTTTTCTATGGCTTTGGCTTCAACATTGAATTCTTTCCTTGATGAAGACAAGATCTGAGAAAAAACACACCTGGGGGCCTCAAACTCCAGGCCTGCTCCCTAAAATCCTGATTCACTACCAGGTAATTAATTTGTTTATTTAAAAATTTTAATTTAAAACTAAGAAGGGGCAGGAATGAAGCTGGGTTTTTGAAAAGCAAGGAGCTGTCTAGGAATGGTATTTCCTTGTACCCAGGTATGAGTGTTAAGAACCTCCCCGGCCCACAATGGCTCTTGGGCACGAACACTCAGCTCATCTGAAAGGAGCTGGGTAAGACGAATGGCTTTGGGAATGATTGGAGTGATTTGACTATAAGGTGGCTGTGCCAGGTACATGTGGATTTTACAGTTACTGGCAGACTATCTTTTCTCTCTCCTATAATTCCAGAAATTGAAATTTGTCCTTTGTGTCAAGACAGACCACTGTTGTACGTGCTTTTGGTTTTTCCAAATTAAGGCAAGAACTGATGTTTTTGGGGCAAGGGAGAAACCCTCTTTCAAAGAAGGGATTCACACAAAGATATATTACATGACCTGCATGCAGATGACAGATCATATTCCAAGAAGGATGGCCACACTTATGTGTTTAATAACGGGCTACGTCAAGTCATTTTGGCTTGTATTGACTTCATTTTTTCAAAAGATAAGATGGAGAAAAGAGACAATAAAGAACGAAAGAATTTCAAAAATCCAGCTGTTGTGAAAAGTAATAAAAGCCATTTTAATTCCAAGCCCATCGGTAACAGTCTATGTGCTGGTGTTCCCTGGCTGGCGCTCACCCCTTTGGTGCCTTGGTGGATAACATAGGGGGTCAGAGGGCTTGGGGCTTGGAAAATGGAGTTAGTTGGGAGCAGAACAGTTTGTACCTGTCACTCGGCAGAACACCAGCACTGTATTGAGGGACTTCTCAGCAGTTGCATCATCTGGAGAAAGAAAACACCACTGCCTGCAGGTTTTTTTTTTTTTTTTTTTAGAAGTTAGGTGTCTGGATTGGGAATTGAGGACAGAACTGACTGGGAATGAAGGGAGATGGGTGTAGGTGCTTGGGCCCCCTTTGCGGTGACTTTTCTTAAACCCCTACCTACTCAAGAGTCCACTCTCTCATCTGTGACTATCTCTGGAGCAGCTGACTGAATGTCCTCTCTGCAGTCACATCCTTTCAGTCATGGCAGGAGAACTGAACCCACCCCAAGGCACCACTCCAAGCAGCCTGGGTGAGGCTTCTATTTCTGGGCTGTGGCATAACTATGGTTTTAAAGATCTAAAACGGCATCAAAGCAACACTTTTATCCTTAGTGGTGCCAGGGGCAGTGTGACAGTCTCCTTCCTGCATGCCATCTCCTCTTCTGGGTTGAGAGGAGCCCAGCTGGAAGCACAGGTGCTGAGGAAAGAGCCCTATGCAGGTGTTTGTGCAGGATGAGAGCAGCACCTCAAAAGGAGAGTCAAGGGAGACAAGACTTCAGCAGAGGCTGCTACCAGCCCCTCAATGGAAGTTCTCCATGTTGGTTGGGTAAGGAGGGAATGCCAACCTGTCATTTCCTCTATCAGAAGTCTGGAGGGGCTGCTGAGTGGGCACCAGCTTGTTGGCTGTGGTGTGCTGTTGTTCTCCAGAGCTGATCAACAGTGTGCAGTCCAAGAAAGCAAACAGAAAGTCTGGGGAATAGAAGTAGCTACTAGGTGATGGGAGGATGGCTTTCACCCTAGAATGTAGGATTGTGTGGGAACTAGCCCTCAACACAGACTCTTAGCAAGTTGAGCTATTTCCAAGGAGAGTGACCTCAAGGAACTGGAAACCATGTCGCCTGAGGATCAACTGTTTAGCCAAAGAAGAGAAAGGTTGGCATGGGGCAAGGGGAACATGAAAAAAACATGTGGTACAATAAAGGCAGGAACATTTTAACAGCAGTCAAACAGGTCTTCTGAGCAGCCCAGCTTTATGCTCATGCTTGTTGTCTGCCTTCATCAGAGCTCTGACCCCACTGGGCCGAGCAGTCAGCCCAGTGTCTATTGAGCGTCTATTGTGTACTGAGCCCTTCACACTCTGGTGCGGGAAAACATTTAAATCTCACAACAACCCTATAAAATACACCAACACTTGATTATTCAATCTTTTAAAGTTGAGGAAACTGAGGCACAGGGATCACATGAGCTGCCTGAGGCCACATAGCAAGTGAGTGGTCGGACTGAGACTATGTGCAGCAGAGGCCCTGGTCTCTTGGAGCTTGTGTCAGCTCCCACCAGCCCCACTCCCAGCCTCACATCCAGATGGCTTTTTCATGGCTTTCCTACCTCTTCATTCTCCACCTGCTCATGGATTTTTGGCTTCTTCCAATCCTAGCACATCAAGGTCGAGGTGCCCCAGGAAAGTGGTGCCCTCTGATGCCCACTGTCCAGAAATCTGCATTCTCTTGGCCTTGATAGTTACTCCAGCTTCTTTTTGATTCAGGTTCAGCAAATAATTGGCCATGAGTCCTGGTCCTTCTCTGACCAAGTTTGGTGTCCCCAGGGCCACGTAAGAACTGGGGGATCATTTCTTTGCCACCAGCAGCACAACAGACCTTATAAACAGAATGCAGCTTGCCCAGCTCTCCTGGCTCACACACAATGGGTTGTCTAGATTTATGTGTACTCGGCTGTACTTAGAGATCTGTTACTCTTGGTGCTTTGCTTTCTGGTAGAAAGAACACTGTTTGGATGGTGGTATGTTATTTCAGTCTTATTTTTGACAAAAATGGTATCAATTTCCTTCCTTTGGACACATTTGAGATTGGTGGGAGGAGGAAAAAGGGAAACAAAATTCATATTTGTTCTTAACAACCTAAAGTTGGAAAATGAGTTGTGGAAGGTGCTGAGGACACCAGGCTGGTTCAAAGCCTCAGTGGATGGACAGAATGGCGCCATCCTCAGACCATCCTTGGTCCACCCTCAATCACCTCAGCCTGTTGAAGGCTGTTCTGCCCCCCACAAAGCCCCTTCAGTCCAGGGGCATAAAGCCCCCTTCAGCTCAGGGGCATAAAGATGAAAGGAGTTGGCGTCTAGAGACAGAACTAGAAAAAGCAGAAATTTTTTGTATTCCAACTTGAAGAATTGCCTGCCTGCGACTCAGAGAGCCATCTTGTTTCCGAAAAGTTCAAAAGTGACCACAAAGAATAAAAAAGAAAAAATTAATAGGGGCAGCTGTTACCACTTTTGCCCTGGGGTTTCTGGTAAGGACATGATATTTTCCTCCGCTCTGAGAGGTTACAACCCACAATGAGGCTGGAATGACCCATCACACTGGTGAGGCTTATATCGGCAGGCCGATGCACTTTGGTGAGATTTGGAAAGAGCCAGTCAGGCCCCATGGCCTTCTGCTCTGGCCTAGCCTGTTGGGGTAAGATTTCAAAATAGGGTGTGGAGTTGTGTGGTAAACAGGGTTTTTTGAGAATTCCTTTTCTCCTTCCCATTTGGAAGTTAAGTCCTGTCAGATCTTGAAATAGATTATGGGCTTGGTAGTGTGGCTCACTGGGTTTCTTATGAAACACCTACCCAATGAAACAGGACTTGGGAGTGCATGCATGTGTGTGCGTGTGTGGATGCATGCATGTGTGTGTGTGTGAAGTCTGCCCTGAGTCTGGGTGATGGTCTAGCTATTAGATGGCCACAGCACAGCATGGGAAGGCTGCCATGGTTGTTGCCACTGCTCTTTCTGCCAAGGTGACTTGCTCTTAGATGCTTGCCCTGTACTTGGTCCCTGGCAGGTGCAGACCTGCTGCCCATACACCCTCTGTTCTTGGTGGGCACTCAGGGGCTGAGCCCTGTCCTGGTCTTGCTCTAGAATAAGCAGGTAGATTGGAAGCCCTGATTGCTGTCAATGCTGTCAAGACATTCCTGGGGCAGAGCTTGTTTGGATGGAAAGTAGAGCGATGGTGGGAGCCAGGAACGGAGCCTCATCTCCCATGGTCCTGTCAAAGATGCCATGGTGTTCCCCAGCTACTCTACGGTCCAGGTTGCCCTTAAAATTACAAACTGCCTCTTTCAAATCTCTTTTTGGTCTTCAACCTTGGCTTTTTCCTCCAGTTTCACAACTAACAGCAGGCAAATTTGGTGACAGATTCTGCCTCGGGCTTAAGGAACATATTGAGTACTCTTATTTCATGGAAAAGGAAAAAAAAAAAAAACCCTGGTTCCACTACTTAAGAGACAGTGTAACTCAGAGCAATTTAGTTAAATTTTCATATTTCCCTCACTTTTTGTAAAGGACTATTAGTGTTATCCTCAAATGGGAAAATTAAAAGCGCTTATCTAGCCATAATAATAGGTAATTATTGTCTGTACTTCATAGAGTTGTTATACAGGTAATAAAGCTCATAAAGAGGCTATTCATTATTTACTATGTTTACATACTATCGTCATCAATGCCTGACACACATGATGGAAATGTTTGTTGAAAAGAAGAGAAAGCCCAAGAGAAGTATTTCAACACCTCATGGATTCATGGACTCCTCAGTGCTTGTTGTGTGACTAGGAGAAGTTTGCTGACTGACAGTTTCTTGGGTGAAGGTAACCTTGTCTTTTCGCCTTTATGCCCTCCATGCCCAATATACTGCCTGGCATTTGGGAACATCCCAAATGTCGCTGAATGAATACATCAGTCACAGAAGGAATATGTTCTACTTATTTTGTGCTTCTTTTTGGCACTGGCAGTCTTAGCTTTAGATGCTTTAAGGAAACTGGCTTCTGATTTTGGAATTTTATACCTTCATGCCCCCACGTAAGTAAGTTAGAGCTCACCATTTCACAGCCAGAGTGGTGGCAAGTTCAGTGATACTGTCTAGTGGTGGTGGTGGGGTGGCTGTGTGCATGAAGTGGGGTGCAGACAGAGCTGTGGGGCTTCAGAGGAACAGCAGAGAAAGAGAGGATGTTCTGGCTTGTCAGCTTCTTCTTGCCATCTTTCAGGAGCTATATTGTCATTAGGTTCACATAGAGCTCTAACTCACCAGCCTGCCCTTCAGTTATTTAGCCAGACTGTGGGTCCAGCCTTGACCATCTTCACCTCTTCCTCTCTCTCAGCCCACACTTCATAGGGGTCTCGTTTAATTCTAGCCTATCCAGGAGTGTGGCTGAGCTGGGATTTTACTCCCACCCCTTAACACCAAGAGACATAACAGATGCCTGGTTTATCTTCTCATCCTCAAGTTTCCCTACCTACTTCAGGCTGTAGAAAATTCCTGAAGGGTGGAGAGCGAGAGGCTCCAAGGTTGCACTGATGTCTCTACTCAGAATCACAGTGTTAGAGCCAGATGAACTGATTTAGGCTAAAAAAGAAATTTTAGGCTTGCTTATTCTAAAAAATCTTGGTAGGGTAATTTCCTCATGAGGAAATTGGCTTCTGCAGAGAATTTTAAAAATGGGATTGTAAAAAACTAGTAAATATATTCACGGCAATTTAATGTACCCTTCCATCTTGTGATTAGATCCAATCAGATGTCACATCCCAGTTCAACCAGCACTGATGGAGCTCGTATAAAAGCTAAAGCTAATTAAATTCCCTTTGTCCTCCTTTCCCATTCTATCACCCGCTAAGAATTCTTTGTTCACTGATATAGATGTTAAAAATAAATTGGAAATGTTTCTAAATTCTCTGTCATTTTGGGAGATCTGTCATCACCAAAGAAATCCTAGCGTGTAGGCCTGAAAAAGAATTAAAATAAGAAAGCATGAAAGACAGTAAGAGTATTTTCCAGGTAATGATTACACTGGGACAAGGTGAATGCAGTTGAATATACACATGCTGAGTAACCTGATGTCTTCTTCAGAAAGAGTGTAGGTAGGAAGGCGAGAAGATCACCTAGGGAGTTACTGCAGAGGCCTTGGGGAAGCTAGTAAGAGCCCACAGGGGTGTGTGGTTGCAGAGATGGAGAGATGGCTGGTCTATAGGCAATAATTTGGAGTGGAATCACTAGGACTCAGAAGAGGATAAATGAGGGGCAAAAGCTGGAAAAGAGCACAAGGGCTTGAGTAACACATTTGATAAGGTTTCTGAGTGCTATCTTTGTTGGAAGATAGGAAGAATAGGGGCTGGCTGCTAGAATGGTCAGGTTGATAGATAATTAATTGAGCCATCATGCCAATCTATGGGCAGTACATTCTTGAAGGAAGCATTCCCGGGCTTTGACTGAGGGTCCAGTCCTTGAACTTGTCTTAGCGATTTTGTTATGATCTCGGAAAATGATAAACAGTAGATTTCTGATGTCAAGAAGCTGGAAGACATACTCACAACAAAATGCAAAATTTCACAAAGGGAGAAGAGAGAGAGGGAATGAAGAAAACTAACAGGCTTACACTTGGGGGAAGGGATTATGATAGACAAAGTCAGAAGAAGAAAGACAAATACTGGATGTGTTCCTTGTAAGTGGATGAAGAGAAATGAATCAAATGAAAAGATGAAGCCAAACTTATAAACTAACCCTGGAAAAGTGGTTATAGAATCGAGAAATCTAGAGCTGGAGGGGAGAGAGAGGGATGAGAGCAAGGTGGGGGGAACACAAGGACTAAGGTGGTGGACCATGGGTGCTCTGGTCGTGGGTGTATAATGGTAATAACACTTGAAAGAGGGACGCCTATATTCCCCCAAATACAACACTACCTCATAAAAAAAGAAATAATATAATAAGAAACAAATGGGCTTACAGTTGGATGCTAAATGCAGCTCTTCAGTAAGCTGTGGCTCAGCAGCGGCAACTAAGTTCATATGTGCTAATTTTCAGCAGGAATGAACGCTGTGCGGTATCTTCTTCCAACCTCCAACGCATCATCAGAGCATGCACTCGGCAAAGGGAGGTGACAGTCCTGTTCAGTTTCATGCTGGTTAAGGGACAATGGAAACACCCCAGTTGGTGCAGATACACATGCTCATGTAAGAGGCAGGAGGACCCCCTGGAGCAGTGCAGAGAAGATGGTAAGACGATAAAGGGACTAGAACGTCCCTGATGCCAACGCTATCAATATTCCATGTGCTAGTGCTCCCACTCACCCAACTGTCACCACAAGCTACGGAATAGATATTATCACCCCATTTTATATGGGAGGAGTTTGAGGTTTGGTGGGAGTCACTGTCACTTGCCCCTGCTCCCACAATTTTCATGGAGGAGAACTGACATCCAAAACCCATGTTCTTTCCATACTCCCTTTAATCTGAGGAGCTATCAAGGGGCTGGGGATCCCTAAGTTTCATCTGAGGAACTTTCAAGGGGCTGGGTTCCCTAAGTTTTGGCAGCAACCACAGCCTGCTCCCTTCCTTAAGGTCCAGTCACATTGTGTCTGGAATAATCTCCCCATTCTGCTGAATCTACTGACGCAGCTCTTATAGTGAATGAGACCTCCCTGATCAGTGATCTTCCACCATACCTTAATTACACAGGACAGAGTCAGCTCGGACTGTGTTTGTTACCGGTTCTGGCTTGACTGGGCTGTGACGTTATGACAACACAATCTGCTTGAGAGGAGGCAGTTTTGGGACCAGGGAGGCTCCTGGACTGAGCAGGCAGAGCTGAGGCCTACATGAGAAGTAGAAACCCCAGAAGAGACACAGAGGCCTGGGCTTCAGGCGAGCAGAGAGCCTGAGGCACCAGGTTGGGCTCACCTGGCTTTGAATGTAGGGGCTCGTGCTCTCGGAGCTCACAGAATAAGGCTCCTCCTTGGAAAATGGCTTTTGTGCTGCTCGTCGCTCCACCACACACTTGTTTTACACACTCGATTTGTGTCTGCTTTATAATAACAAGTGTGACATTTGTTGGTCCCTCCCCAGGAACCACTTTTCACTTCCCTGGGGGGGGGGGCTTGTTCTCCCTCAAAGCATGGTGGTGCTGCTACAAGAACGGCCCCAATATTTGGCACAGACCTGGAGGTCTGTTAGAAATACAGGTTGTAGGTCTGTCAGTCCCGCTGGGGACTTACTGCACCAGATACTGGGGTGGAGCGTGGGGTGGGGAGTGGGGGAGTAGAGACTGTATTTTAACAAGGCCTTCAGGGCATTCTGCCTCACACTGGAGTTGAGAACCACTAGAGGAGCTGATAGAAGATTCTATGGATTCTTTTCAGTTTGATGATAGAGGAATTATTAAAGCCTGCCTGAGGGAAACACAAATCTTCCCTGTCCTGTTACACACAGATTCCTAATTAATTGCAATTAAGGTCAGGATTCATTCTTTTTAATCCACCAATCTTTATTAAGCACCTGTTATGTGCAGTGTAGGGCTACGTGGGCAGGCGAGAGCTAGGTTCTGAGGGCTTGAATCCTAGGACAATTTGGGGGCCCTCTCTAAGAAGAGGAATTCAAATTCACAAACTTATGAATAGGGAGGGGACTTGGGCAACTGAGGGCTCTTGAGGGCTACACTCCAACTGAGGGTTCTTGATGTGCCAGTTTAGTGGCTGAGCACAAGAGTGGGCCCAGCTCTTGGTGACAGCACTTCATGTAGTAGCAGGACAGGTGGCAGTTAGGCAGGGCTGCAGGACGGGGCATGAAGGGGCAGATTGTGCCAAAGGTCTGGATGGATATGCCTCGGTAGTTGAGGCATATTGTGGGGACCACGTGTCCCTGACGTGGAACTGAGGGTCACACCATGGGGAGGGAGGTTGGCTCCTACCATGTGGGTGCTGCCAGAGTTATAGAACAAGGGAGGGAAGAGCGGATTAAGATGTTTGTGTCTCACACTTTCGAGATGTTTTCTAGTTTCCCATGAGTTCAAGGTATTTTCTGGGTACTCACTCCCCCTCCCCTGTGATGAGCACCCACAGAAGCAGAGCTCTTGGGTTGGCCATAGCTTTACTCCTCCCTTTTCCTTGCCCATAACCATGGGCTGACTGGCCCCCTTCTGCATCTGTGCCTGAGAATGAGTGGCTGCTGACAGACTGTCTCACTGTCGCAGGTGGGATGGGGGATGGCACGTCACCTGCCAGCAATGACGGGGCCCATTTGTCATGCGCTGGAGGCTGAGGCATGAATTGCACATGGATATTTGGATTTACAGCCCACTGGTTAGCACTCCTCCGCAGCTCTGCTGCTTGGGAATGAGAACTGTCTTTTATGTTTTCTTCAGTGGCAGCTGTAAGTACTGCAATTTTCCCAGTGGACATCTCTAAGGAACCAGTTATTTTTTTAAAAAAGGACAGTGCATTTATACCTCACTGGTTCCATCATATCCATCAAGCAGGGCTTTCTTTATTGGGGGGCTGGGGGGAGGGGAAGAATTTCTGTAGTAGGGCTTGACACACAGGTGAGTCCTGCTAGTGTTCAGAAGGAAGGAGAAATAGAACTATGAGAGGACCTTTAGATACAGCTTATACTTTGGTTTCAGTGGGGTGCTATGTTGCTGGTGAGAGGGCTTTGGAGAAGGCTGAGAAGTGCTTGGTGAATAACTGAATCAGCCAGGCCTGGGTAACTAGAACAAAATTGCTCAGAGCGGTGAAGTGATGTGCTCGGGGCCATGTTGTAGATGAGGCCCAGTGCAAGGACTAGCAACTCAGGTTTCTGACTGGTAGGCTGCACTCTTATCCGACCAGCACTGTTGGAGTTCTAGACAGACAGAGGCTTTTCCTTGTGAGGGCATTTTCTATTGTTCTAAATGCCTAGAGTTAAACCCACCTATCTTAGGTACTCTTGGGCAGTGAGAAAGGCTAGGGAGGGGAGTCTAGTTGGGCGGGACCCATGACTCCAGAGGTCAATAGTTGGTAACCACTAATAGAGTGTTGGGCTGGTGCTCACTTTCATTTGTCTGTTAAACAGAAAAACCAGGGCTGCTATGTAAGTGTGATGAAGGGAGGACATTTAAATGAAGGAAACAGATCATTTCCAAGCAAGAACTAGCAAGAAATTCAGGCTCTCTGTTTGCATTCAGGTGAAAGGCTAATTAGAAATCAGTTCTAACAGATCATGACAGAGGTAAGTCCCATCTGAGCTGTATTTTGCAACACTTTATCATCTGACATTGGGTACTGGCAATCTGAAATACACACAGGCACTGATTTATCCAGAGGGTGGGGATTGAGAGCTCTGCAGAGCAGGGCTCCCCAGAACTGGGCGTCACTGTTCCTAGAAACAATCAAAATAACGTTGCCCTACAGAGCATTTCATTTGATATAACATGATTTCATGCAGAGTGCTGATGCCTAACAATGCTGTTATTCTCATGTTATGTAAGAGCAAACTGAGGCAACTGAGGTTAACTCACCAGCCCAAGGTACATGGTTGAACCTGTACACTTCCAACTGGGGACCTCCTCATGCTCTGGGCTCTCCTGAGAGAGCCAGACCCTAGAACCCCCACCTCCTCCAGACTCAGGCCCCCTGGTGTCACACTCTTGTGTGGTCCCCTCCTGCACTGTTCCAGGATTGGGCTGCATGAGCAGAAACACACAGCAGGAGTGATGGCTGGTCACCAATGGGGTTGTAAAGCCTTGCCCTGTTCTCTCTCCTGGTTTCTTGCTTTGTGGGAGGCTAGTTGGCAGATTTTGAGCAGTTTGTGGAGAGGGCCCTGTAGCGAAGAACCGGAACATCTGCTCAGCCTGGAGCTTGAAGTCTGACATCACCCTATCTATGAGCTTGCAAGGAACTCTCCAGTCTCAGCTGGGTCTTGAGGCAAATGCAACTTGCAACCTCATGAGGCCCTGAGCTTGAGTGCAGCCTCGTAGAAAACCTTGAGCTAGAACTACCCACTAAGGTGCTTTCTGGTGAGTGACTCCTAGTAACCATGAGACAGGAAATGTTTGTTCTGAAGCTGCTAGATTTTGGAGATAATTTGTCACAAAGCAGTGAGCAACTAATATATCCTCTCTGTTAGAAGAGCCCTGTTAGGGGGGCCCTCCACCAGGGCCTTTCCCCTCATCTTTCAAAACCTCTTCTAGCCTGAATTGTTCTAGTGAACAAGACTCCTCCACAGGTCATAGGTCCCTTTGGGTTAAACATCTTCCTAGACTCTTATAAAAAAAGTGCCCCTGGGAGATGAAGCTGCTACTGAAGGAGGATTTGCTTTAAATATAATGAAAAAAAAAAGTTCTATAGTGAGCCATTAGGATATGGTTCTATATTTTTTGAAATTGAGAATCATAGTGTCTAATATGTATTTATAATACATGGAGATTGGGCAAAAATGGGTCCAATATACATTGAGTCTATTGCTCATCTGTTTTCTTTAGTTCTTGATGCTGTCCTGATTTTGTGTCATAACTTTAGTGGAATTAACACTGAAAAACTCAAAATGATGTTATGTTCTACTACCCCAGATGTGAGCCAAAGAGGTCGACTGTGGGGAAATTCAGGGAGGAAGTGGTGGAAAGAGACCCTCCTTGTTTTGTTTCCTAATCTTGTGAACTTTATTTTCCAAAAAAATCCCTAGATGAGATTGGGGTGGGTGTGATTCTGATGAGAATATGGGATATTGTGATAGGGGGGGAAGCATCCTTATTGTAAATTTATTTATTAAATGATTTTTCTTTATGACTGCATGAAGGTTCTGGACCATTGAGAGAATGAAAAACATGAGAATAAGGGGCACATTGGGGAAAAATAAACTTTGATGTGCTGTTGCAGATTTGCTCAAGATCCCTCCTTCTTGCTCTCAGCTGACTATCTGGAGGAAATGGCCTCATAAATAATCCCCACCAAAGCATCTGATCATGGATTTATTTCTTGTCCAAAGGCATATTTGTAGTACAAAAGAAGGGGATGAAGTTTTAAAACAAAGAAACACAGAGCAACTTCTGGCACCAAGTAGATATGGAGCAGAGTGCATTGTGGCCAGAGCAAGTTTCCTAGGCCCACAGCTTCCATCTTTAGAACTCTGCCACCACATGAACAGGACTGAAGGTTTGGGGGCCAAGTTACAGAGCGGAATAGAATAGAGGTCAGACTACCCGAGTTGGGGTTTGGGCTCTCATGGACCATGTCTTCTTGTGCAAGTAATTTAACCTCTCTGGATTGTCCTCATCCACGATGTAGGATTACCGATGAGAGTTTGAAGCTCATAGATTTGTGGGAGATATAGAGTGAGACATAGCTTATCCTGGACTGCCATATAATGAGAACCAAGATTAGCTATACTGTCATATTATATGTTAATATTATAGCTATATATATATCACAGCAATTTCATTCCAATAATCTTGGTTAATTATAGAATACTAATGTATTAATAAATTACAGCTGCATAATAATAATCCTAGATTTCTCCATGGTTATAAGCAGAAAATAAGGTTTAGGTATCACTCATTTTGTTGATCTCCCCTACCTGCCCTTCACAAATAGAGAAGTAGACAAACTTGAGGAACCGAGGACCAAATGGGGCCCAGGCCACATGGGTAAGGGTGCTTATATTTTTTGGGGAAAAGTCTAGGGGTAGTAGGTCTGAAGTTGGGTAGTAGGTCTGCAGTTGGCATGCACGGTGACTCTCCAGGACTGTAGATCTGAATAATGGGTGCTCTGTGACTGGGTGAGGGTATCCAACTCATAAGAAATGCAGCTACAGAGAGTGGGCTTCTGGCTCTAGGTCACATGCAAAAGTTGAGACAGAAAGCCCCCTCCCACCCTGTCTCCAGGTCTGTTGGCACCTCAGGAAGGGTTAACTGCACTCTGGCAGACAGCATTTTGGCACCATGAAAACTCACTAAGACAAACAGTTCTGGAAAGCTATATGGAGGACCCTCAAATTAATGAAAATGGAACTACAATATGACCCAGCAATTGCTCTCATGGGAATTTACCCAAAGGAGACTTCAATGTGGGTACAAAGGGACACCTGTACTTGGATGTTTATTGCAGCACTATTTATAATTGCAAGGACATGGAAGCAACCGAAATGCCCAAAAACAGATGACTAGATGAAAAAGATGTGGTATGTATACACAATGGAATATCACTCATCAATTAAAAATGACAAATTGGACAATTTTATGATAACATGGATGGACTTAGAAGAATTCATATTAGCAAAAACAAGCCAAAAAGAAAAAAACAGAAACTAAATGGTTTCACTACTATATGGGACATGGGAAAGATAAACAAAAATCCATGAAGATAAGTCAAAACAAGTCAACAACCAAATTGAAGTATACAACTGGGGGGGGGGGGAACGGTCAGGGAGGGGGTGTGAACCCCAAAGATCACAAAGATGTGAAATTTATATATAAATAAATTTTTTTTTTTAAAAGAAGAGAAACAGTTCTCTGTGTCCAAGTCCTCTGTCCTCTGGTTCTGATGAAACTTGATTAGTGAGGTTTTACTTAGGAACCCATCAGGAATTTGCTCTCTGGTCTATGGGGTGGGGCAGAGAGGGCCCTATTAGACTAATCCTGGCACCTGTTATATTCCAGGTAGTCTGTCAGGCACTTCACATTTATTTTGTTTCTTAAACCTCACCAGCAAGTTAGTAGTATAATTATCATCACTTTATAGGTCAGAAAAATGAGGCTCAGAGAAGTGGAGTGACTTGCTAAAGATGACACACTCATTAGAAGCAGAATCATGGACTAGGACCCGGGACTGTCTGTAAGCCCCTGCTCTGACATCTCCGAGGCTCTGCCTGCTGCACCAACCCACTATTACATGTGTCCTCGTACCGAGGAGGAGGGTACAAGGTCATCTTTTGAAGTGCCTCTAAGCTTCTTACTTTGGGGTTTTCCTGTGCTTTCGGGGCGGGGACATGTGGACAATATGTCTATCCTCTGGTGACCCCGGCTGTCAGGAGCTGTGGCCTGGGTGGCCCTTCCTTTAGACAAAGCTCCCTTTATTATTCTTAAAGGGTGCTTTTGTTCTAGATTTTAGGGGATAAATTTGAGAATGACTTTGAGGCTGCAGACTGGAAATCCAATCCCCTGTGAACTCCACTCCTTCCCTGGTCTTTAATGGGATCACTCCTCTCTCCTTTGCAGGTGAGCTGCGGTCAAGCTTCCACCGCCGTAATTACAGTGCTCCACACTTTCCAGCTCTGGGCTCTCAGAGAAGTGAAGTTTCTCCGAGCGCTTCTCTCCTCCCTAATAATGGGTTGGCAGCCATTCCTCGGAGCCGGAAGTGACCAGGTGATGCTTCTTTTTGCTACTCGTTCTCCCGTTGCTTTGGAGACAAGTCTGGGCGCCACCCACTGCTGGCCTCGGGTTCAGGGAGCTGGAGTCTATGATGGGAGAGGGTATTTCTCCAAATTTCATGTTGCGTTTTAATTTATATTCATCTGGAGAGTGGTAGATTAGGGGTTGTGAAGCTATCAGGGAAAAACAGCTTCTAAAAATACGAGTGTTGCTAGCGTGATGGACCAGATTTGGAAAGAGGGCGTCTTGCATTTTCTCCTGAGGTGAGAAGACAACAGGCTAATTATCCAATGAAGGGAGCTGGCTCTCAGAGCGGCAGCAGTGCCAAATATTCGAGATGCCGATCCACCCACTCAACTACAAAGGGGCATTCGAAAGTCCTGTAAATAATATTGCCAGATTAGCCAGCGGGGATATGCTGTTTCAGAAAATGAACAACATCAATAGTCTTTGTTTCTTTCCTAGCGGGAGCACTAGTTGTCTTTGCAGCGATGACCCTGGCCTTGGGGTCACCAAACTGAAAGACACATTGAATGGGCTGAGTGTTGCTGGTGGGGGGGCACCTACTTCTCCCACAGACCTCTTTCCTTCTGCAGGGTCCATGGGCCCCCACCTTCCCAACCCCACCCGCATTCCAGTCTTGACCCCATGATTCATTGTGGGCCTGTAGCAAGTTTCCTAAACCCTCTAAGGCTCAGTTTGCCAGTTTTTCAAATGTGTAGTCATCCCTATTTTGCATGTTGGGTTGGGGTAAGAAAGCAGTTAAGTAAGGGGACCGCGCTGTGGGGACAAAATTCCAGTGAATATAATTTTCCTTGATAATACAAGCAGGTAGGTCACAACTGGCAAAGCTATTTAATAGGGTGTTTGAATGAGTCACAGATAGTTCATTTATTGTCACAGAGTGGGAGAAGGCCAGGAGGGACCATCATTTTTATTTTTGTGGTTTCTGATGCATTTTCAGATGCATATTTAATTTTATTAAGTAGCCACATGGCACTGTGCAGATGACAAATTAAGCTTGCAGAATCAGGTTAAGTCTCTTTCTCAAGTGGTAGGGCTGGGGTTCCTAATTCCTGATTTTACCTCCCAATAAGCTATAGTGGGGGATTCATCAGAAAGCACTGGGAAGTGGCTCTGACAGAACACACCCGTGCCACCCCCCCCCCCCCAGTACTACCACAAAGAATTAGTAAAGAGAAGAAGTTTGCTCATCTGTAGAATCATTTTACACTAAGACTAGATGATGAGATACTGGTTTCTTCTGTCCTGGAAGTTCTTCCATTCCCATATGGGGTACCTTTGACTGAAGACCCCAAGTCTGGGCTTCATGCCTCTGATATATTTCAGAGGCTGGGGCAAGTCAGAGAGGCTGCCCCCAGGAGAGGAAGGAAGGACTTGGCACTTGGCACTAAGTGTTTTCCTTCCAAGGAGCCAAATTCTGAAAGTAAAAGCATTCCTTCAGACTACCTAGGAAGGACAGATATGGGAACAACTTTTCTAAACACCTAGGACAGTGCCTAGCACCTAATGGGACTTAATAAATAGCTAAATAACATAATAAATAGCTGTTGGCTGAATGACACAGCTCAGGAAATGGTGATAATATGTAATTCAATGACCAGCCCTAGTATGGGCACTGGTTTCTGAGAACCAGAGTTGGAAAGAGCCTTAAGGACTGAGTAAGTCTGCTGACTCACTTTACCAACAAGGAAACCGAGGCTGGAGTTGCAGAAGCCCAGTTCCAGGCCACATAGCCACTAGCTCACAGAGTGGCTCTGCTGACCCTCAGTGGCTCTGCTGACCCTGTTACGGTCCCACGATGCTCCTGGGCCACCATTTCATGTTGAATCTATGGTGGGCACAAGACTACCTCAAAGCCCACAAATACCTCTGCTGAATTTCCTTAAAATAACTGTTGTGATCAACTTAATGTGTTAGGTACTGGGGGTGCACTGGGGGAAAGAAAATCTTGTTAAACCTGCTAATTGCCCATTTATTTTAGTTCCAACTTTTAAGAAAGTTGCTTCTGAATAGATCATAGGTGCTCTGGAATGGCTATAATTAGTCATCTGTGTTGGGTCCTATTGGTCTACAACAAGACCCTTATGTGGGGAATAATATCACTGAGAACCAAGAAACAAAACAAAACAAAAAAAGCAGTCCATTTTAAGTGAGAAATCTTTCAGAAGCTGTTTAGCAAGGAATGGTCTTTTCCTTCAACAGCATGGTGGGATGTCCAGATTGGCTAAACAGTGTTTTCATTTTTAAAAGTTTTAAGTCCCACTATAAACAATGGTATTACCACCACCAAAAAGAAAAAGTACTCATCTGCAGCAGTGTATTGTTCATTTACTATGTCCCAGGTACTCTGCTAAGTGTCGTGTGTTTATTTTCTTCATTTGCTGTTCACGGCAGAGACATGAGTCAGCAAGGTGTGGGTTTTAATCTTTGACCCTTTTACATAGGAGGGTGTAGGGTAAATGAGTTGGTGGGACTTTTTCTGCCTTTAGCCTCTATGACAAACACCTGTGGTGTGGCACCCTGCCATGACTGTACATGCCTGGGCCTAGTGGGTGTGTGCATGTGTGAGTGGGCTCACCTGAGCCTAGGAGGAGTTGATTACTCTGGGAGGAGGGCAGGGAAAAGAGAGAAAGAAGGCAAGCGTGAGCAGAACACAAAGGAGAATTAGAGAGAAACTCAAATGGCTATTTCTTTGTGCCTGTTTTTCCCCTATTCACTATTCAAAATTCCGTGAAGATGTGCCAAGGTTCTGACACTCTTTAGCTGCTAATGCCGATGATAAACCTACCCAGACTGGGATGGGTGCAAAACAGAGGGGCACTGAAGTTCTGTGAAGTTAGGTCGCTTCCCCACGTAAGGTTACTTGGGTAGTAAGCAAGCCGGCATTATACATGGTGCAGAAATGTATTGGGACACATGAAGGGAAGAACCTCCCACCCCCTCTCTCCACACCCATAGCAGCCATGTACTCACAATTGGTCTGACAGTGGGGTCCCCACCTCACTTTTGTTATTATTATTTCCCTCTGTCATGTTTGCTCACTGGTGTTTGCTGCCAAGCACCTCCCACTGAATTCTTTCCAGCTAAATGCATCTGAGAAGGGATTCCACTAGATTATCCCCCAAGGTCTTAGTTGACAACTGAAACAAACATACAAAAAGCAAAACATGTTCTTTGGCTCTCTTAGGCCAAGGTTCAGTCTTCCTTGGTCCATGAATTTTGCTCATGTGGTTCTTAAGTGGGGTGCGTGCTGGTTGCTTTACTTCCTCTTCTGACTGCTGTGTGCTAGGGGCTACTCTCCACCATGTCCCAACTGGGCTCATATTTTACACTGCAGGCGATGCTCAGTCATTAAAGAGGCCTGGGATGAACAAGACACAGAACCTCCTTGCTAGGAGTCAGGCTACTTTAGCAGGGGACACAGAGGAGAAAAACAATGACTACAAGACAGCTTGGACATCTGCTGACCTTGTAATAAGTTGAGGAATCCAAACACCTTTCTAGGGTGACTGAGCATCCTGCTTTCTATGGGCAACCCAATGTAGCACCCAACTTTCACAAATCAGAAAACCCCCTCAGATCAGGATAGCTGGTTACCCTACACTTAGCCTGGAGAAAGGATGCTCCAAAGGTGAGACTGATCCCCAAAATAGGTCTATAGGTTTCCAACAGGGAGAGAGAAGAAGAGCCAGGCAGAGGGCTGGTCAGGGGAAAAGGGACAGTAGCATGAGGGACTGACCTGGAGAGAGCAGAGGATCCATGTCAAGGACAGGTGGCACAATGGAGACACAAAGTGTGTGTTTAGTGATATGTGAATTGTCTTTTCAATGGAACCCCCTTGCAGGATAAACAGGAAAGTCCTGTTCTGGGGGACTGAAGCTTGGGTGGCACACCACTACAATTCTGAAGATGCAAATGAGAAGTATGTTATATGGCGCACAACTGCTTTGGATCCACCAGTCCTCATCTGTATTCCTTGTATTTGTTTTACCCCTCCACCTTGCACCCCTTGTTATACACCCCACATGCATGCTTCAGAATTTCTCATTGTTTCTAAAGTTCAACTTTTTAATCTATCAGGAGTCAAATCAGTATCTTTCAAAAAAAAGGGGGGGGAGGGGACAAGGTTAGGTTCACCTTTCCCTCAATTTTACTGGGGCAGCCAGCATTGGCTATCTGTGGGCTCTCCCACCTGACACCCGAATGACTAGCCAACTCTGGGCTTGGATCAGTGTTCTATAAAATGGGAACAGCAGTAGTTTCTTTGTGAGGATGTTATGTATGTTACCCAATAGTCTGAATAAGACAATATTGTATAAGTAATGGGGATGGTGCCCAGCACATTGGTGTATGGAGGAAGTGACATTTAAGCTGAAACTTTTTGGGAGTTGTCCAAATGAAGAAGCAGGGAAAGGACATCCAGAGGACTGGGGTCAGTGTGAATGAATTCATGGAACCTGGAAGGCACCAGTGAACTAGAGGCGTGGTAAGGTATGTGGCTGTTGTGTGGAATCTTCTCCCCCACCTCCCTGACCCCTGACCTTGTGACTACCCAAAAATCTTTAGAGCCATCACTGACACCTACATCCCCTCAACCCTCAGAATCAATCACCAGTTCTTGCTGATGCTACCTCCTAAGTCTTTCTTGAATCCAGTTGTATCCACTCCCACCTCCATCCAAGGAACTATCAACTATCTCCTGCCTGCTGCCTCTTTTCTTTCACCCTGTCCCCTTCCAGGATATTCTACACCAGTTGGAGTGATCACTGGGTAGTGCAGAATAGATGATGTCACCCTCGCTGCCGACACCCTTTCATAAGTTCCCATTATTCTTGGGAAACCCAGTCACCAGACAACCTTTGGCCTGGAGGGAGCTGCTGACTGATATGCTTCCTTTTCAGCTTTCTCTTGAGTTTTCAGCTCTTTTCAGCTCTCTCTTGAGTTGCTTTTTCCCATTCTTGCCACCCTCTTGCCACAGCAGCTTGGCATATTTCTTGGGCATGTCTCACTCCTTCCCTACCCAGAACCTCAACTGCATCCCACTTCTTTCCTGTTAGCCCAGCTAACTCCTGTTTCTCACTTGATTTTAGCATAAATGTTACTTCCCATCTATTCCGTAAACACTCTCAGCCTGTAGATTCCATTTTCAGCTGATTTCAGTTAGGTGTCTTCGGGTTTAGAGGACAAGTGTTATGAGAGGCAGGGTGGCCAAATAGCCAGAGCATGAGCATGGATGTCAGAGCTCCTGGGCTCAGAGGCTGGCTCTCACAGTGACTGTGTGACTTTGGGCAAAATGATCTACCCACCCTGGGCCTCAATATCCCCATCAGTTTACAAAGGAATGATAATATCCATCTCATGGATTGCTAAGAGAATAAATGAAAGAATGGGCAAAATTCTGATCAGTACCGTGCCTAAATATACCCTAAGATGCCATAATAAGTGCTACCTAAACATTTGTTGCAGAAATAAAACAAATGACTCCTCCAACATTTTGCTCACAACATTTTGCTGGCACATAATGGCATCTACTGTGTTCCAGTTAGTCAAGTGTGCCTGTTTCTCCTCCCTCTGGACCTTTTGAGGACAGGGGCCATGGTGTAGGCATCTTCCTGCATGCTGGTGCTCAGAAGGGTGCTCGTGCACTGAGAATTATTAGCAAAAAGAGCTAGAGCCCATGATGGATTGTTGGAATATCAAAACCAGTACTGGAGGCGGCAGTGTTACTGCCCAAATCATCAGAAGAACAGGTCAAAAATAGGACCAGAGGGCTGGTTCTCTGGGGTTTTACTGGCCTGACCTCTTAAGTAGACTGAATACTAGTGATAGATTCACTCAAAATTTCCATAGGAATTTTCTCAAACAGCTCAGCCCTTAAGAAGCAAGCCTACGGTAGGACATAAATTTAAAAACAGACAATAAAACTTAAGGAATCGTCTGGAATGACTGGGGACGTCACTGTAAAATGTCCTTTTTAAGTATAGAGGGAATTAAGATATTTGATTAACAGATAAATCTCCCAGAGAATAAATTAGAAAATACTTAGTTTTCTCACTTTAATAGCACTTTCAGAGAGCTATTAAATTACCAATACTAAGTAGGAAAAAAAGAGACTCATTAAAAAATTGATTTAAGACAACTTGCTAAGAGATATTTTTACTCAATGAGCATGGCATTATTGGAGGCAGCTGCACTCTTTAACTCCCCAAATTTACTTAAAAAATAGATGGAGAACCATCTTTTTACTTTATATGTGTGGTTTATTTTGGGGAATGGAATCTGAATGTTAAGTGATGGTGATAAAGCAGTGAGAGAGATGCTAGGAGGAACATAGGTTATTCCCTTCTGTCCTGATAGCAGGTTCCCTTTGGAAGCCCACCCATATCTTTAGTGGTGTGTGTGTGTGTGTGTGTGTGTGTGTGTGTGCGTGAATTGCTTATTTGCCAAATAGCAGATCAGAGTCCCCTGAAGTTGGAAGAAAGCTGAGATTAGCTCTCCCCAACTGCCACTTCACTGGTTGTAAAACGTTGGTGATCAGTGATCACTGATCACTGTTAATCTTTAGCAACCTTGAGAAGAGGAAATGTCATAGTTGAACTCTACATAGCCCATATGATTTGCATCTCATTTTGGTAATAATAAAAATGAATTACAGATAATGTAAAATACTCCCTTTTTGAAGAATTTAGTTGATTTGCTTTGAAAAATTTAGTAAGAGCTTGGCCTGTCATTTGTAAGCAGATCATAGTTTAGGCAGGAGCTCCTACGGCCTAGAAACTCATCCAGTTACTACCCTCTCACTGGGAGGGGGCTCCTTTATTATGTCCCTGATGTGAAGCTATAAGGCTGACCAAGTCTGAGAAATCCCTCATCCAGTTGGTATAAGGTTTGGCACAAAAAGTGAATTGCTTGGGAAGGGGCAGTTAGTGGCAACTCTCAAAAAGGTTTTCTGTCTTTAACCTGGCACCCTTTCAAAACTCCCCAAATTCCAGGTTCAGGCACTGGTGTTGAGCAATCTCAAGCACAGAACTTTCCTGTTTGCTGCAGATGTTTACCATAGACTATTGCTCTTCAAGGAGGTGAGGGCCACCCATGGGCTCTGCTCAGGTAGATGGACCTGCAGAGGAGGGAAGTGTGCCGAACTCTTGGGGCTCCATACACTTGCTTGGTGACCCGCCTGTTCCTCACCAACTATTTCTTACCTCACAGCCCAAGAGGGAGGAACTAGTGCCCATTCTATAGATGAAGATGTGAGGCCAGAAGCCTCAGTTCTGCTGACTCTACAGTACATCCCATGATGCCATGCTCCAGACAGCCTGTCCAGAAGTCAACTGGGTGAAATGGAGAGGCGAAGGAGAGGACATTAGCTGGAGAGGGAACATGAGGTGGATGGAAGGTTTTCCTCAGTTCACTTTATTGTGATTATGTTTAAATAGTGTACCTGCAGTACAAGGACAACCTCTGAAAGGGGACAGAAGTAGAGGCTTCCACTAGCTTCCTCTGGGGTAGAAATTGGGAGGCTAGGGCTGGTCTGGGAGATAGGATTTTTAACATACACTGCTTTGTGACTTTGTATGTGAATGTATTACCTTACTAAAAATAAGTAAAATTTGATTTTGAAAAGGAATTGGACAGAAAGATAATGCATGTGCTAACCAAAGAATTCAGCCTGCACAAATGTGAATTAGAGCACAGAACCGAATCACCCCTCACCCCCTATCATTCATGCTGTTGTTCCACAGCTACTTTATAGGCATATATGCATAGAGGAGCACAGACCCTCTTTTTACCTAAGTTATATTTAGCCATTCTTACTGGGTCGCACTTTATTTTATACTTAATGCCTCTTAGAGAATTTGCTGCGTTAGTGTATGTCAGTCTACTTTACTCTTTTTCAGATCACATAGTGTTCTATGTAGATGTTCCATGGTTTATCCATCTACTTTTTATAATTAGACGCTTAAATTGTATCAAGTCTTTTTTCTGCTATAGATAACCCAACAGTGATGTTTTAAATATGTCTTTCTATACATGTGCAGCTCACTCGGTAAGATAAATGTTCAGAAGTATAATATCTGACCCAAGGGCTATTTGTATGTTTTTAATTAAAAAAGAATTGTAGATGAAACTCAGAATTGGAGTAATTACCATCCTGGCCCTGTAGAAGTTGTGTAATTATCTCTTTACCACCAGGCATGGGGATATCAGTTGCCCACAGTGGGAAGGATTTTTACAAAGTGAAGCAAACTTTCTTTTTTTTTCTTTTAAAAAATTTTATTTTTTAAAAATTGATTGCACACACACACATATTTATACTATTGTCTAACCGATGGTTCTCCCTCCATCTTATCACCTGTGAACCATCATCTTAATCTCTTCTGCCCATCCCTCCTCTGATTTTACCCCTCTCCCTCTCTCTTACTCTATGCTATTGTTTTGCTTATGGTTATTTTAAAAATTTCCATGTCCTTTTGTTTGTTTGTTTTCCACACATCCTGCATATAAGTAGATCATCCAGTATTTCTCTTCATCTTTCTGTCTTATATCCATAGCATAATTCCTTCTAGTTCCATCCATGTTATCACAGATGCAAAAGATTCATCTTTTTTGATTGATGACTAATATTCCATTGTGTACATATACCACAACTTTCTGATCCATTCATCTGTTTCAGGGCATTTGGGTTATTTCCTTATCCTGGCTATTGTAAAGAGTGCCTCAGTAAATACAGAGTATAGGTGTCCTATTGAATGAATGTTTTTGTATCCTTTGAGTAGATTCCCAGAAGTGGGATTGGTGAATCAACTCGTAGTTCAATTTTCAGTAGTTTGAGAGTGATCCACACAGATTTCCATGTAGCTGCACCATGTAGTTTGCACATTGGAGTAAACTTTCTATGGAAGAGAGAAGTCTTGAGAGATACAATGTGTTCAACTGAATGCTACAAGGGTGGCTGCTGTTGTCTCTGGGGGCAGAGGCAGGATCTAGAAACTTCTTTAGCATTTGCCTTTCTCCATGGGGACTGGGCTTTGCTTCATCCATCTGTGGGTATTTATGGAACAGTTGTTATGTGCTGTGCACATTATAAAAAACTAAAGGGATCACTAGGAAGTAAAGGCTGAATCTGTTCTGAAAGAATTTACAATATAACTGGGCAGTCAGAAAATTTCTTATGACTGGATAAACACATTTGTAAGACAAGTTCACATTCCAGGTGACAACAAATGGACAACAAACATCTTGTCAGTTAGGAGGAGTCAGATCACTTTTTACTGCAGGCTTTTCAGAGAAGCAGAATTTGATGGTAGCCTTGAAGAATGGTTAAGATTTTGCTGGGTCCAGAGAAGAAAGGTTTACTATGGATGGGGAGGGCAGAATCAATTTTTAAGCTACAATTAACATGTGTTGACCACATGCCAGATACTGTAAGAGACACTCATTAACTCACTTGTTCAAGCTTCATGCCTCACATTCCTATTGTGGGCCAGGCTTGTCCTAAGAGACAGACGCTCTCAGGTTCCAGGTACTTTCACATTTCTGTGCCTGTTTTCACAGAGAAGCAAATGGAAATCTGAGGAAGTCAAATGACTTGCTCAAGGTCACTCAGTTTCTGACTGGTTTAATGTTAGTCTTCTGATCCTACAATAGTGCTGCTTTCCCTTTCTAGCTGCGGGAGAGCAAAGGTGCAGAAGGAGAAATGCTTGGGACATAAAAATATAGGACCTTCTATGAAAGATGAATTGGGCACCAGGCACGAGGTCTATTCATATTATCCAGCCTATCCTTGTAGCAAAACAATTCTGTAAGAAAAGGTGACATTTCTGTGGTCTGAAATTTTATGCCTCATGCAAGCGGTGTTTATTTTCTTCCTGCAAATTACAATCTGCATTGACATTATTAAGGAAATCATATGAACCCAGCAGAAAATGAAGAATTCAATTGATTATTTTTATTGCTGTAGAAGTCCTTTGTAGGCGGGCTGGGCAGAGACCCAATTTCATTTGCTTGTAATATTGCGAACGCTGCTAATTGCCTGTCTTTAGTAAAGGATAGAGACAAAGGAACAATCAAAGGTATTTATTAGACATTCTGTTTGAACAAATTAGCTTCACATTTCGGTGGCCTTCATCTGGGTGCAGAACACCAAAACACCAAAACTCCACATGCTAATAAATGACAGTCAAGATATCACCTTTCCTACTGTTTGTGCAGTTGTTCCAGCAATGTTGCTAAAGTGCCAGCGAATTGATTCCTTTCAGGTTAATTTTTTTTCTGTAGAGGTTGAACTATCAGTGAATTGGCATCCAATTCAATTTAGTAGTTATGACAGTTGGAATAACTACATTGCATCTTAATGTGAGTGCCTCATGCATAAATCACATTGCCAAATAATAAGCAGGGAAACTGCTCGGGCACTGCAAGTCAGCGCTCAGTAGACAACAGGGTCTTACAGCTGGAAAAACAGGAATTTCTTGAACACTGGAGAGGTCAGTGGACTTTAGTGTCCACTCTGGGGCCCCAGAACCCATCCAAATGTGGATGGGTCTTTAGTGAATCCTTACTGAATAAAATTCTTTTAATGCTCATAAAAGTTGCCTTACCTATCTAGTTTGACATGTTTTCTCATTCATTCGTTTATTCATTCACTCACTCACTCATTAGTTTTTGAGACCTCAGTCTGTCGGCATTGTAAACTACTCAGCTACTGAACTATAGTCCCATACAGGTCACAAATAAGTATACAGTGATTTTAGCAGTGCAAGGTGAGAGGGGGTCCACACCATGAAAGCTATGACCTTGGAAAAAGCAGCAAGCACTCCATGTAATTAGAACAAGACCTCAAGTTCAGCTCTTGGCTCCTACACACACCAATTGCATACTCTTGCCAAGTCCTAGTTTTCTCATCAGTGAGATGGGTATAAATCACTATAACACCTACCCCAAATGTATCTAACTTTCTCCTTGAGATTTATATTTATAGATGTAGTTTATAGATGTATAAATAGATGTATTTATAGATGTAGTTCTGACAGAACTCCAGCAAGTAGAAGCAAATACCCCTTAGCTGGGCTGGAAGACCAGGTGGAGACTGAGAAGGAAGAGGAGGAGGGGCCACCCAGAGGACAGGGCCCACCAGGAGAAGTTGAGAACTTCAGTTGTCTGAAGGAAAGCCACTTGATGCTTTCATGTTTGAGTTACCCTGTGACTAATCAGTGAACTTCAGCCAATTCCACATTTCCTTGCCTCTTTCAGCTTATAAAATCTAAACTGCTTTCAGTTTATAAAATTTAGTCTCTTTGTTTTCAATCCTGGTCCCAAAACCTATATGATCTGATTCCTTTTCTTAAGCAGGGAGGTGAAATTGAGTTTATTTCCTATCTCCCTATCAATCAATTCACTTATAAGTCTGATTTCTTTACTACCTGATTTCTGTTACTCTGAACAGAGTACGTGCCTCCGAGGCACATTATGTGATCCAAAGATATGAGTTGGCAGATTTTCTTTAAAAAGATAACAGAGTCCCTTTCCTCTCTGGAAGAAACCCCAGGACCTACTGGTGTCATCATCCAATACCTGTGGTCTACAGTTGAAGAGTAAATATCTTTAGTGGAAAAACACAAAGGTGTTTGAGGGGGCAGGGGGAGGAGAGCTCCCACTTAGGTTAGCGAATGCTCAGGGAACTCAGGACAAAGCCACTGTGGTGCAGGACCAACCATTTGGAGACCAGGACTCTCAGTTCTAAGTGCAGACTGACTTAGAATGAGCCTGGTTGTTGTTGGGGAGCAGAAAGAACCCTGAATGTGCAGTTCATCAAAAATGGAAAGGTTATGGAGTTCAAAGTCAACAACTATTTTTCTGAGCTAGCTGTTAACAGGCAGGCAACTGTACAATCTCTGATAAAACTCCAAACATGGGGATACACAACTTTCATTTGGTTCTGATCACAGCCTATAAAGAAGTATCAGTCTTGTTTCATAAATGAGGAAACTGAGGCTCAGAGAGGCTACATGACTTGTCTGAGATGTTACAGAGCTAGTATCTGGCAGAATCAGGATCTTTGCAGGTTTATTTGCAGACCCTGTGCTCCTTCCACTTTTTGGTATATAATGGAGCAGGGACTGGTCCCTGTGCCTCAGGTCTGTGTGAATCATGTTTAGGCATCAGCTCACCCAGCTGCATGAAGATGGGACTGACTCCAGCTTACACTATGTTGCTAGCCCAGAAGGAAGGTCTACTTGGCAAACACAAAGAATCAAAAGGAAGCAGTCTATATCACATCCTGTGAATTGTGTCCCTTGGAAGATGGCAAGTAAAATGTGATATTAGACTAACTGGGACAGAAAAGGAAACCCCCTCTAGGCTGTGTGTTTCCCCTGGATATCTCACTTAGGCTCTGCCCTGAAAGAACCTGGCCTGCTTTATTTCCAGATGAGCCCTGGGATTGCTTGGTACTCTGCTGCACCAGAGATGTGGAGAACCTGGGCAACAGAGCTGATGGATTTGGGTTGGAAGCCTAACCTCCTTTCTTGTGTTCTGGAGGCCTTGAGTAAAGTGTCTGGCCCGGCTGAGACTTAGCATCATCTGTGAAATAGGAACAAATAGGAAGTCCTCCTTCCTGGGGCTGTGAGAAGTGAGATAATACATTGGATGTGCTTGGCATGCTTCTGAGTATAAGACAGCGTGCCCTACATGAGCTGTCACTTTATTGCTGACATGTGTTCAGGGCTCACCCTGTGTCAGGCGCTGTGCTTACCACTTTATAGAAGTGAATTCACTCAGTCCTTTTAAGTGACATAATGCAGATAGAGAGCTTTACATCATTTCCTGCTCCTGGGAAAACGCTTGGGCTGTTATCTATTGTTAATATAATGTCTTGCACAGCTAAATCTGCTCAGGGTTGAGCCCTGCCAGGCACTGCTGCTTCCATGTGACCAAATGTCACAGCTTAACTCTTGTGGTTCTTCGCCTCCTCCTTTTGCCGTAAACCCACTCAATGCTCACATGGGTACAGAAACCATCTCTCACAGTTCAAGAGCTTGCTGAGGGAAACAGACCTGTGAGCCAGCGGTTACAGCACAGTCCTGAGAGGGCCTCAGTGTGAAGTGTGATCAGGGAGAGGGTGATGGAGAGAAGACACAGAAGTTGGGTCTTGAGGAAAGAACAGGCGTTTGTTAGGCAAAGGGGAAGGGAACATCCTGAGAAAGCCACAGGCGAGTGGGAATGGTCAGTGAATGGGCAGAGGGCAGATGGTGGAGGCCATGGTGGTCAGGTTTGATTTGCATTTTCTCTAGAAGCCATCAGGAGCTACTGATGAGTTTTAAACAGGGAAGAAAATTAATTAAATTTACTAGAATTGCAGGGTGGAGAATGGATGGGAGAGGGCAATCAGTTAAGGGCCTAGAGTGGGAGCTTGGGGTGGAGGGGGTGAGGGTGTGAAAAACACAATTTTGGGGCAGGGTTAGGGGAGGGGTGAGTCAAGGAGGCATAAAAGAGGATGGGTCGACTGGGCTTAGTGGCAGGAGGTTGTGGAAGGTGAAGGAGAGAGAAGTCTACCATGCCTTTCAGGCCTGAGAGGGGATGACCACTGAAGGGGAGAGCTGAGGAGTCATCAGAGGTGGCATTTAAGCTATCGGTAGTTTCTTCAGCAAGAGCAGTTTGCACAGGGCTGCCCCCTGCTTGGTTGCTACACTGAGGCTCTTAGTCCACAGGGACCCGGGAGCGATTTCCTCACTGTGTGGAGTGGCCCAGTAACACTGAGGGAGTGACTGTGTTTGAGAGGGGATGAGGACCTGATGCTGGTGGGGGAGTTCGGGACTGGAGAGGCTGTTCAGTGTGGGTGGAGGGGACCAAGAGACTGTCACCCTCACAGTGACCTTACACATCTGCTTGGAGGAGATACATACAGCTCTTTGCATTTCCAAATGCCAAATTCTGACTTGTGAGAGCCAAAGGTTGCTAGATGTGGGTTGAATAAGGGAGATTTTGTTTTTTAACCTACAGTTGGTGACAAATGACCTCTCTCAAGGGGGGAGGACTTGGAATGAGCACTACAAGCAGGGTGCTCGATGACTGCTGGCTTGGAGGGTGTGTGCTTCACAACCAGAGGCTCTGATGGGGTGGCAACAGGACTGTCCTCTCCTCCTCTGCCTAAGGTCCCCTGCTCCCTGCCCTAGCCCAGGCCCTGCAGCTCTCAGTCGAGAGGGAGGACTTCACGATGTCCATACGACTATGGATTCATGGTGAGACTGCTGCCTTCCCACTCCAAGACTATACAGTTCCTGGGACAGTCGATGGATCTGGTGTGGCTGTTCTGTGTTTTATTTGATAATGGGTTACTAATAAGAAAGATGGCTTGTTTCCTTTTAACCAGACTTGCTTCCAGGCAACATGAGAGAGAATGTAGAATGACTGCCTCCCATCAGGACTCTCAGAACCACAGGTCTTGCCTTGTGTGGGTCAGGTATGGGAAGGACCTCTGGTCTCATGGGAAACATCCTGCACCTTGGAATGAATGAGGGATTTGGAGTTAGGGAACCTGGAGTGGAGTCCTGTCTGTGCCTGAACAACTCTGTGACTTTGAACATGTCACTTGAACTTGGAGACTCAGTTGCTCCTTTTCAGTCTTGTTTCAAGGATTGCAGTAGGCAGAGCCTCTCACTGTGCCTGGCATATAGTAAGTACACAGGAAATTTTAGCCAAATCTATAGCTGAACCAGCTGACACAAGAGGAATATTAATTGGAACAGTTTCTTCTCCTCCCACCTCCTGGCTGCATCTTCGGATGCTGTCCCCAGACATTTCCCCTGGAGTTCTGTCTGTGGGTTGTCATTTTGTCTGTTTGCCTTTCATCCTCTCAAAGTCTTGCTAATCGCACAGGAAGTGGGTGGGTAATGGGCTTCTCTGTTGTTCCACTGGCCTCCCAGTGTGTCTTACTGTTTTGTTTTTCTCACCACGGGGGCTTCTCACACCCTCTAATGACTGTTTTCCTTTCAGAAATGGCATATTTTTAGACAAAAGCATTTCCTGTGGCTCATCACTGACTCTCTGGCAGGTCTCTGACTCGCATCAGTTTTCCCTTCTCTCTGCAACCGGTGCACAGGCAATGCAGAACCCAACCCCATAGACTCCCAGCACCCTTCTCTCTGAGCAGCCACCCAACACCCAGGGGTGGGCAGGTGGAGGATTGTCAGACACCTGGCCTTCCTAAGCCTCTGCACAATGAGGACTGCGTAGTCACGCACTTCTCTTTGTTGAATCATTTATTCACTTGAATCACATTTTTGGAGCACTGACTCTAGCTGGCTTTTTTAAGCAACTTACCATGCTGATCCAGGCCACTCCTAGATCACAATGGCAAGTGCGAGACACCCAGACTCGTGCTCCCTCATCCATGGCCATGGCAGATATGGTGAATGGACCACAGATTTTCCCCAGGGAGCCTGGTGTCATCTCACAACCCCCCATAAAGCAGTCACCCCTGAGAGAATGGAATTATTACTTGAGCTAATAAAATACTCACTGTTTCTGATCCAGACTCTAAATCATAAAGCTTATAACATCCTGATAAAATTGTTGCCATGTTCCGGTTCTCCCTGCCTTTTCTTATGGAACCCCATTTCTTTCCCACTGTTTGAAAGATTTGAGAGTATCAGGTGTTAGTAAGTGAAAAGCAGGTGAACACAAGTATTAATCTTTTTTCCTGTTTGGAAGGTGTTTGGGAAAGATGTTAAATTTCAACTTTGGACGTTAGGAATAAATGCAGTTCTTGCTGTATTTTTGTTTTTTAACAATTCTATATTAAATAAGGGTTAAATTTTTAACAGAAAAATGCATTTTATTTTTAAAGGTTATAAATGTTATTCAGACTTATCTCTGTATACCCTTTTGTACCCTTTGAACAATGGCCCATGTGACTATACTACTTCACAAAAAAATAAATAGAAAGTTGGTCATTGTGTTTGTACATATGAAATTCTCTCTTCTATAAACAAAAGTTCCATTTACAAAGCCTTTTAAAAATCAGAGAACATATTCCACAAAGTTAATGATGAGCGAAAGTCATCTAGTTTCAGGTTAGATGTTCACCTGGGGATGTTTTTAAAAATAAAGCCTAAAACACTCTAAGAAAGAGAGCCTAGGTAAAGACTCATTTATTTTGTAGCAAATGAAATTTCAACTTTAGGCTCCTCTTTAATAAGGCTCCATTTGTACTTCTATGCCTAGTTTTATATTTGTAATATTGTGGTTTTTTTTAATGAGTCCCCCAGAATATGAAACTTTAGCCCCACAAGCTCGTCTCTGCATGCACAAAGGGAGACTCTTGTCTGTAGAGTGTCCATCAACAACTCTGTCAGTGCTTGGGGAGGGAGTACCTGCCTTCTCTAACTTTCTCTTGCTTCTTCCTGAGGAGTCTTAATAAATGGAACTCGTAGGGCCATGTTTTTGCAAAGGTTGAGATCACTTTGCAATGGATCCCTGAGAGGGGTAGGGATTTCCTCTGTTCTGGGACAGCCCTGGTGTCCCCGTTTCTCTCATGCTGTCTGTTTGGCTGCTGACAGCCCTCAGGTCTCAGCTTCCTTATCTGGAGTCAGGTAAACAAGTTGGTGTGACCCTTTTTGAAAGTTGCTGATTTTCAATTGATAGGGGATGGAGTGGAAAGTGTTACTTTGGCCTGAAACCCAAGTCATATCCTTCTGTCCATCCTAAGGGTGAGAAAAGCCAGCACTGCCTCCTTTGTTGGCAATCGGACTCCTTGTGGGTTTGTGACCCTTGTGGGGCGGGGAGTGAACATAGAATCCTTAATATTCCAACATGCTCTTGAAACTATTTTTCTATTAAATTATTATGAGAGAAGTAAGAACTACAGTGAGTCAATGTTTAATATTTATCATAACTTGTCATTACCTTTTTAGATCGAGCAGGATAGCCCAGGGTGTGGATAGGGGCAGCAAAGTAGAGATATATTAAATAAATATCTCTATGAATGCTAGCAGCTGTGCAAATAAGTGGGCATGAGGTAGAGGGTTTGGCCAAGCAGAGGATCCAAGGTTCACAGAAAGGAAAGAAACCAATTTACTTAAAGTGGGTTGTAAAACACACAAACCTTTAATGAGGTTAAAGTGTTCCCAGCCTAGCAGAGTTTCATCCTGCTCCCAGGGCAGCTCTCCATCCAAACTGTCTTTACAGCTGAGCTCTAACTTGACCTGGGAGGGTCTGTGTGTCATTAAAAAATTTTCACAGATGATTCTGTGTGTCTAGGGGTAAGAATCACCGGGAAGGCTAAATGTCACCAGTCAGTATTCATCACAAACTCCCAGTGAGGATGGTGGCACAGGGCAGGAAGGATTAACCCATGTTAGGGTTCTTATCACAAGTGTGGCCCACCCATCTCAGAAGTCATATCAAGACCAAGTTATTTCCTATATCAGTGCTCAAACTAGAGTGTGTATCGAGTCTCTTGCAGGTTTTGCTGACTTGGATTGCTGGGCCCACCCCTAGTTTCTGATTCATTAGGTCTGGGGACCCCAAAATTGATAAGTCTGACAAGTTCCCAGGTGATGTTGATACTGCAGGTCAGGGGACCATATTTTGGGACCTTTGTGCAGCTCTTAGGGGCCCAGGGCTTGGCTCTCAGAGGCATTCTGGGGCAGCAGACTCACAGTAAGTCTAGGAAGCAGAGGACCCAGATTCAGTCCTGGCTCTGCTGTGGGTCATACATCTGCTGTGTGGCACAGAGGAGTCAGTTGACCTCTCTGAGTCAGTGTCTTCATCCATCATCTGGGTTTGAGAGGAGTTACTTTTCCTATCCCAGGCACTGGGCTAATCATGAGATATTCAGTAACTACTCCTGAGTGAGAAAATCAATAACTACTTTTATTGGGTAGTTCAGGTACTGAGCATTTTCAATTTGTTCTTTCAATGTGTTATTTTAATTAATTTTCTCAACATGTCTATGAAGTGGGTCCTATTTTTATTTTACAAGCTGACCATTTGACAGTTCCTTGTCAAGAGTATCATGTCAGAGGTAGCTCTGGTTGACCCCAGAGCCCACCCCTGGTTCTTAGTGGGAAACCCTATGAACTCAGAGACTGGCTAAGCAGCCTCTAGCTGTGGCTTTTCTAAGTGGTGAGCAGGATTTTAATGTAAGGGCAACCTGGTGGGCGAATCACTCTGCACCAGTGAGCAAACCCCAATTAATTCCAGTCTGGGCAGGTAGGAGAGTTCCAAAAGAAAAACACAACAAAACACATCAATCACTCAGTTGCAGTGTTTGAGGAAGGGGCACTCTGATAAGATGAAGGCATGAAGTAGGATGAAAAAGGAACCTTGCAAATAGCCGGCAGGAGGACCAGAGGGCTCTCTGACAGCCTGACTGAAGCCCAGGAAGCTGCGCCTAGAAATCTGGCACTGGATCACAGGCACTGCAGCTGATTCATTAAGTCAAGGCAGCCATTTTGGGGACAGAGCAGCTTTGAAGAAGGGAAAAAAAGTGCCCACAAGAGGGGGCCAGGAAAAGTCATGATGTGGGATCTGAAAGGGTAAAATCAGAAATTGTGAGCTTAGGAGAGACTCGGGAGGCTCGCATAGATCAGGAGCCCATGATCAAAGGTTCTGTACCTCAAGACAGTGTCTCCTAGTTCCTTGGGGCAGGATGGGTGTTCACGGGTGGATGAGAGAGATGGTTGTTGGAAGCAATGTCAGCTCTTAGTTCCAGCGCCTTTTGGAAGTCAGATTCATGCTTCATTGGTCTACCAGATTTCTTTGCCAGGTAAAGAGCATTTGGTTAGGCATACAATGGATGAAAACAGATTTAGTTATTAGAAATAATTTGGTGAAATTTCATGCTAAATGTTTACTAGGAAAAGAAACTGTTACAAGTATTACACATAGGAATTTGTGTAACAAATTTCTTTTAAAAAATGAGGTCTTATGAGAAGTCAGATAAGGCAATAAAAGTCTAAAAAGGGCTTTGAAGAGTGGAATTCTTATTTGAATAAAAGCAAGCAAAAACATTGGGGTAATTTTATGAATGAAAAGATGTGAAAAGTAACTATATTTAGTGATGGCAATAATTACCATATAGAGTTTTGTATAATATAGAAAGAAAAGAAAGGCTCCATATGTATTCAATGAGGCAAAATGCTCAGCTGAAGGTGATGATGGATAGAAAAAAGATGGCCTTTAATGTGGTCGAGGTTGCTATGTGTCTGGCAAAATATAACCCATACAATATATAAAGTGGTTAGTTCTTATATAATGGGTATAAATCAGAGAAATTCAATCTGTGCAGCTTGTTTCTTACAAGCAAGTTTGGTCAAGAGAGCTGACAGTATTTAACTAGATCCTTAGAACTTAAAGGAGCCATGGAGATAATGTCGTCTAATCATCATTTAAATTTTATAGATGAGGCCCAGAGAGCTAAGTGGCTTGTCCAAGGTCATTTAACTAGCTAGAAAGAAAACATTAGTTTATCTTTCATGAAACCCAAAGAACTGATAAAGTCCACCTTAAAACACATGGAGGATTTTCAGAACCTTTTAGGTTGATGAGGTGGAAAGTTGACCAAATGCTCCTTTAAAAATACCCCCTTGCACAGCTGTAAAAGACAAATCATTGAGATGGCTAGACAGCCACTTCATGACTAGTAAGCTTATCCAAATGATCTTAAGTGATTCCTAATAAATCATATAGACAGGACTTCACAGTGAAATCACAAATGAGTTTAGAACAGGCATAATGATGACAGCCCAAACATCTGTTGGTTTGGGAAGTAAGTCTTCCTATTTTAGAATTGGCATTAATCATCAGGAGATGGAGTACCATAGAGTTTCAGAGGATTTTTACATCTCCACTAAAGGACTTAACTCCTCTAGTGGAGTTTATGAGCAAGGACAAACACCAGGGGCTGTGATTCTCGCTCGTTTCATGTGGACCTGTGCACACTCTAGCCACATACCAGGCAGGGTGGAGAAGGTGACAGAGGACTGAGAGCTCTGACTCTTCAGACATGTTATTATTGGTAACTGCACATACTGATTCTTTTTTTTTAGACCAGGTCTTGCTTTTTTTGCCTGTGGAACCGCAGGCTCTCGTTGCCCGGGGTACCACAGACTCAAGCAATCCCCAGCCTCAGCTTCCCAAGTAGCTGGGATGACAGGCGCGCGCCACCACGCCCAGCTATTTTTTGGAACTAGGTCTCACTATACGGGCCCCAGGCGGGACTTGAACCGCGATCCCTAGCCCCGGCCGCTTCACAGGCTGAAGCTTACAAGCATGAGCCACCGTGCCCAGCCTGCACATACTGATTCTAACTTCCAGGCCGTGGGCCCCTGAGGCTTGTCTGAGCCTTCCTGCCTCACTGCCTTCCAAGGGGCACGGTAGCCTGACCCAAGCCTTCTGCCTGCTCTCTGCAGCTCACTGATCCTTCAAGCTCCTTCCATCAAGGGTGGTCAGATCCTTCCAGACTCACACCCTACCTCCTCTGCTAGTAGAAAATTAGGCAGAAATTCAGTCTTTGGACTCTTTTGCCTAGCCTGGATCAGCCCGTTGATAATTTCCTCCAGTCTTTATTAGATCGATCACTTTCACCTCCCATTTAAAATCCTTTCCATTGCCGGGCACGGTGGCTCGTGCCTGTAAGCTTCAGCCTATGAAGCGGCTGGGGTTAGGGATCGCGGTTTGAGTCTCTCCTGGAGCATGTAGTGAGACCTAGTTCCGAAAAAATATAGCTGGGCGTGGTGGCATGTGCTTGTAATCCCAGCTACCTGGGAAGCTGAGGCTGGGGATTGCTTGAGTCTGTGGAACCCTGGGCAATGTGAACCTGCGGTTCCACAGGCAAAAATAGCGAGAACTAGTCTCAAAAAAAAAAAAAAAAAAATAAAATCCTTTCCATTGCTTATATGGAATTTCAGAGTTTGCTAGAAACTTAAATCTTCATTAGGCGTATGTGTATGTGTGTGTTTATGTTTTGGTGGGGGAGTTAGGGGGGAAGGCCTTTCCTGACTGGAAGGATAGGAGCAACACGGGTAAATGTCAAGAATACATGACAGAAGATGCTCTTGCTTTGATCTCTGGAGGGATAAGATAAAGAAACTCCAAATGGCCAGGGCATGGCAGAGCGGCAGTGGAAGGTCTGCAAAAGTGCAAAAGTAACGTCACATTCTTTTATTTGGGCTTTAAAGGAGAGGGAAAGCCTCACTAGATCTGATACCTAGTAAAGTGTCTGAAAACTCTAGAAAACCAAGAAACCTAGGAGAGATGGATTCTAAGAATGTTGAAGGTGAGTTTAAAAACTACATTCTACTCAAATTTGAGAGAACTCAAGAACTGGCTTAGGTTGTGATAAATGGCAACTAAATAGCTGGTAGCTCAGGTACTTAATATTCACATCTTTAAATTCTGCTTTAAATGTTTTATTTGTACCCGTGATATGTTTGCTCTTAATGCTCTGTTTAGTGACAAATCCCATTGCGCTCTGGTTGTGGGTTACAGGCTGGTAGTTAGCTGGGCTCACTGTGTGGATGGGGAGCAAGTGCTGTGGAGCCCAGGTAGGTCTGGCTGGTGACACCAGGTGCCCCAGTTATCCACAGCACTTACAGGCCTGTGCCTATGAGGAGACAGCCCAGGGCCCTCCACACAGAGGCCATAGTACTCATGCAGAAGTGACCAGTGTACGATGCAGAGCTGAGCTGGTGAGCATGCTCACCTTTCATCATCATCTTTTTAACACAGAACAGTACTTTGGGTAATCCTCCCTCCCCCCCCCAAAAAAAAAATGAAAGCTTTGGATTTCAAATGGGGTTATTTGCCTTTCATCTGTGTTTTCTACTGTTCTATTTTCTGATCCATTACTTTCATCTTTGAAACCTATCATTGTGACTCTTGTATCAGTGTGACTATCACTCAAAAAGCTTTTACTCTTTGGGTCAGAACTGTTTAATATCAGGCAATTTCAATGATTTTATTTGTATTGACCGTATATTTGACAATCATGGAAGGTGTACTGTGAAACCAAGTGTTCAGAGATAATGAGCTCCTTTATTTGTCTTTTTTCCCCCCCTCCCCAGATGAGCAGAAGAGCCAAGATAGCGAGAACTAGATAGCGAGAACTCCTAAGGGAGTGACAGAAAACTGGAAAAACCAGCTAGGATCCCATGGAGAATCCCTGAGGGCAGAGGTTGGAGAGAAGGGACTGGAGAAGACAAATGCACACCCAAACACAAGGCAAGTGACTGAGGGGTTTGCCTTTCTCTCCTAGGGGAGAAACTTGGTTGACGAGGCCTGTTAGGGGTGAGAGGCTGGTGCTGTAGCTTGAAGGTAGGCAGGGACAGGATGTTGGTTTGGTCTGGACTACTTCAGGAGAGGGGTGAAGAGAAGTGGGCAAAGGAACAAACCATGAGTTGAGCAGATTCTGAAAACTTGATATAGTCTGTCTCCCTTGAAAAGATTTTCATCAGCCAATTGAAATATTTATTCAACAACCCTTTGGGAGTAGCTCCCTACTTGAGAAACTTAGACTTTAACTCCTAGATTCATGCTGAAGGTGCTGATGTCCTTGTTTGCCTGGTGGGCTGCTTGCGGACAGCTGATGAGAGAGGTCAAGGCAGTAGAAAGAGTCACTAACACATGGCACAGACCAGGAAAGGGAGTGAGTGCTTCACTGGGACACCTGCTTTATCCATCTTCAGCTGGAGCTGTTTGATGAGGAGACTGAAGCTCAGAGGGCACTAGGACTTCCCACCAGGTTGTCTGTCTTGGGACCCAACTTTAAACTCAGGAGTGTGGACTGGAAAGTCACTGTCCTTGCACATTACTGCACTGAACTTAGATCTGAATCTTGGCTCCACCAGTCTCTAGCTTTGTGACCCAGAACAATTCAGTAAGCTCTTTGAGTCTTAAGTTTTCTCATCTGATAAATGGGGATCATGGGACTATGGGGAAGATGAAGAAAATGGCTCTTGGATGGGGTTCAGCACAATGCCAGGCACCATAAGTGCCCAACAGAAGTCAGCTGCTGTATTTGGACATGAGGAAGGGTCAGAAACCTCCATGAGGGAGGCCAGCCTGAATCTGCCTTAGCTAGTAGATGAGAACTGACAGAAATAGCTCAGAGGAACAAAGTGGGGCGAATCTGTCCTTCACGGACAGTGTGTCAGGAGGAGTAATGGGAGAGAGAAACAGAGATGAAACAATTAGACAGAAAAAGGTTGGCGTCTGTTTGTTGGTCATTGGTTTGGCCTCATCTTCAGGTCAGAGTATAGTGGTGGAGTGGAGAGCTTGACTGCCTGCTGGGTAACCAGACCAGACTATTGCAGATCTCAGGGAAAAGAGGCCTGAGGCTGCCTGGGAGAAGAGGGAGAAGATTTGGAACTGAGTGCAAGATCCTGTAGGAGGGTGGGGGAGTTGGAGGAGTCTGGAGGAGAGCAGGAGAAATTGTAATAACCAAGGAAGTAAAGGGTTGTGGTTACGGGTGTGTATGTGTGGAGGTCATGTTTTTGGGACAGTTCCTATTATGCTTTCACTGGTTTAGACACTGTAATTACTGGTTTTCCTTATTTTTCTCCACTCTTTCATTCACAAAACAGACTGGCACAAGGCCTGACTCAACAAATAAAGAGAAAAATCAGGAATCTTACCGGATGCTGATCTTGGAGTTATGCTAGAACCCCAACACCTAGTTCTGTCTATTTGTTTTAGTTGTGAAGAGGTGGCAGCCCAAGACACTTGTCACTTCACTTCTCTCCTTCCCTGGCCCCCCAAGGCCCTGATGAGATGACCCAGTGGTGGCACCTTCTTGGGGCTCAGGGGTTCCATGACCCCAGGGTCTGTCCTCTGCCCCTCTTCTGAGGTTAAACCTGCTGGCAGGCAGTAGGGAGCAGCAGCCAGTCGGTGGGGGGGAGGGGGTGTCCGCTCCTGCAGTATCTCATCCATCACTGGGGAGCCAGCCCCATGTTCCTACTGTCTGTAACAGCCAGCTACCCCCATGCTGCTCCACTGGGGTCTAGCATGGGGAAAGAGATTAGAAGCAACTTCTTGGCTTCTCCTGCCATCTACCATGACTTCAAAAGCTCGGGTGAATCTGCTGCATTCTGGGATCCACTCAACCATCTAAGAATAATTCCAGAACCTGTGCAAGTGCTAATGAGCACCAAGAATAATGCCACTGACCTGTCTCAGCAGGCAGGGCCCTGAGCAAAGCCAGGCTGGTCCTTGAAAAGCTCTGCCTGGGCCTGCAGAGGCCTGAGTTCAGCCAGTGGGTTGGTTCCCTTCAGGGCTGCCTGGGAAGGGAGGAGAATCTGGGGCGGCCTCTGAGTCAGGGCTGTGCCCCTCCCACACACTCGGGGGAGGCCAAGAGCTGCCTTGCAGGTGAGAAAACCAAATTGGCAATTACCCTGCTCCACCAAGCCTTACAGAGCCTCACTTCTAAGGTTTGGCGTCGGTTCAGCAGCCCTATTCCCCGCCCAGCCCGAGTTCCTCTCGTGCTTAGAATTAATCTGTCTAGGTGGGAACAGAGAAAGGGAGGGTCATTTATTTATTTACTTTGGTCTAAGGTCCAGTCAGGGAAGACGCATGTGTGCTGAGTGCTTATATGCACACATGTATATGTGTGTATAACCAATGAAATAGATGATAGACAAGCTGAGTGTGGACTTGTCCAACTCTTCAAGAAGGACACAAAGTCTTTATGAAAGACTAGATGTGATCCTGTTTAGAGGGATAGGGTTGGAGGCAGGAGGACCTCTTTCTTGGATTCAGATGTTCATTCATTCAATCATTCATTCATTCATTCATTCATTCATTCATTCATTCATTCAATCACAGTAATCCATTCATCAACAGTTATCTAGCACTCATGATAGACCATGTCTTGTGCACAGATGGGATTATATTCAGATTCTTTCTCCCTTCCAAGTGCGCACAATTCTATAGGAAAGATGGAACTATGAAAAACAGATGAAAAAATATAATAAATACAGAATGATACCTGCAAGAAGCAGGTAAAGGGATAACAGGGATAAAGAAGAGGGTGGGTTTAGGGGACGGTGGAGTGCTACTTGGCATGTACTTAGATGAGGAAGGGAGATGCCCAGAAGGTGGAGGGGATGAGCAAGCATAGCATACTTCAGGACTCCCTAGAGCAGGCCTGGACTGGGAAAAACAGTGGGAGGCAGGTGTGAATGGTTAGCTAGAGTGGAGTGAAAGTGTAATGGAGGAGCTGGAACCTGGACTATGTCTAAGATCCAGTCAGGGAAGAAGCATGTGTGCTGAGTGCAGGCATCCCAACAGGGCCCGTATCAGTAAAGTGCAGAGACCGAAAGAGCACTGGTCATTCCTTCAGCATACAGGCAGAAGGCAGTCTGTTGGGGAATGAAGAACACAAGCTTTGCACTGACACTGTGTCACATCCCAGCTCTGTGACCTGCCAGTTCTGTGATCTGGGTCACATTTGCTTCTCTGTGTCAATTTTATCCTTCTTGGTGACCGGTAAATGTTAGCTCTTATTATTGCTTAGATTCTAGTTCATCTCCAAACGCTTCTAGTTTTCCCATTGAAGTGTTTCTCTCCTCTTGCTTTGACCTCTCTTTTGTACCACAACTGTCTCAACCTCTGCTTGTGTGCACGGCTCCCTCTGCCCCTCAGACTATGACACCTTTTCCAGGCTGGTCTCCAAGCTCACTCATTCCCCTGTAGCCAGCTTGTGAATCAGCTCCAAACAGAACCCGTTCAAGTTCTATTCACTTCTCTGTTCAAAATCCCTGATGTTCCCTACAGCAGAGAAGGTCCAATCTGACCCACTGGCTTCTTGTACTTAAAACAACCGCCAACCAGAGGCTAAATGACCAGGCCTCAATCCACAGCCCCTTGGCACTGGGTCCTGGGTCTCCCTAATCCTGCCTCTACTCCTTCCCTTCTAACAGGCTGCCCTGATTCTCCAAAACTCCCTATTCTTGTGCTCTATTATTGCTGGCTCCAGAACTTCTCTAAACACTCAGCAGCAGTGATACTGTGGCAGGGAGAAAATGGGCCAGCAAGAGCCCTGTGACCTTGCTCCTGACTAGCTGAACGACCCTGGACAAGTAAGGTGGCTATTGAGAGCTCCCCAAACCCTGAGGGTGCTGTTCAGAGCGCTCCTATAGTGGAAGTGAGGGTGGTAATGGGGTTATAACCCAAGTGAAAAGCCTGGCAGAGTGTCTGGCACTGCATTTGTGACTTCTTGCCAACCTATACCACTCCAGTCACCCTGGCAACCCTGCTCCCCCACTTCCTCACCAACCATTTTATACCTCCTCTCCTGAAGCCCCTACCTCACTGCTTCATACACAGGAAGGGGCCACAACTTTACTTCAGAACTATGGTTTAAATGTTGTCAAGGGGAGAAACGAGGCTGTTGGTGAGTGAGGTTTTGGGAGCTGAGGAGTGTTAGGATTTTGGAGGAGCTTTGAGTGCTTTTTAGGAGTTGAAAGAACTTCCACAGCAGACCCCATAGTGCTTCACGTCTCCTGGCTGGGGGGCACCCATATCTTCAGGTATAAGCACCTTTGGGACAGACTCAGAGGGTGGCTTTCCCTTCTTTGGAAAAAGGAAGAGGCTGCTTCTTGTCAGTTGAGAACCAGCTCTGCTGGCAACTGACTGTTGTTCTGACCTCAGAGGAACCCAGGGGCCCTGCCCAGGGCCGCCCAGGGCCACCCAGGGCCGCCCGGGGCCTGTGTGTCAAGGAGGAAGCTGTGCTGCTCGCACAGGGCCTGTGCGACCCTAAGATAACTCCATGCCTCCCCAAAGGTGAAATGGAGCTTGCGAGGGGGTATGGATTATCTAGTTCCTTCCTGTGACAGCTGCAGACTCAGCCAGAGCATGATGTCCAGCACCCTGGGCTGGCTTCCCACCTCAGTGTGGGCCAAGCCCAATTGGAGGGGATGTTATTTGTTTTCTCATAAACACAGAAATCTAATTATGTGACTCAAGGGAAACTGAAACACCTGTTTGCTGGTGGACTCTCATCTTGTTTATTTTTTCCGGTTTTAGGAGTGGGTGGAACCTACAGAAACTGCTGTTTTCCGGAAAACCTGGGCCAAGGCTGGAACTTTTTATATTGTTTTTAGTTTTTATGTGATTTATGTGTGCATGTATTTGTTGTCAACTCCCAACTCCCTAAAAGGGAGACCAAAAAGCAGGGGTGGGGGTGGGGTGAGGGAAAGCAATGATGTCTGTTTCCCAAAAGTTTTAAAAAGGTGATTTCATTCGAGCTTGGCAAATACAAAAAAAAGCCTGGAATATAACCTCACCAGCACCTCTCAATAGTGATTGAAGGCAGCTTCTCTAAGATTACACTTCCATGTCACTTCCTGCTTGTTGGGAAAGGTCAAAGATTGGCTAATAGATTTTGACAGATCTCCCAGTGGTCTCTCAATGCCTGAAGGCTATTTTGTCCTACTAGAATTAGAGAACACATATCTCACTTAATAAATAAGAAGCCATTCTCCCTCTCCCTCTCCTATAATATATTATGTCCACAGTCAAGGAGATTTATAGTCTTCTCAACATTCTGTGATCTACCAGCTTTTCCTCTTAAATATTCATTAGAAAAATAATAAAGACAAGGATGCAGGTGCCCCAATAAAGTTATTGATGTCAGGCTTTGGGGTTGACCTGATTCACCGCTTAAACCTTCTCCTAAAGGTCAGAGAGATAATTGGCAAAGGACCTTTTCAGAAGGTCATACCATCCCTTTTCCCCATCCTGTTGGGACACTGGACCAAGGAAAAAGGTTAGGAATGTTACAGGGACAGTGGTGCTCAGGGTATAACTCTGGCGACATCCTTGGATGACCCAGATTCTACTGGGAAGAGCTTGGAAACAGACTTTTCTGATTTCTGGGATTTACTTAAGGGGAAAAGAACCAGAGAGTGTTATTTGGTTGGAAAGCTGGTCTAAAAAATAGAAGCATCCAAGACAGAGGTTTTAGGGTGGGAAAGTCTCAAATGAGGCTTATTCTTTGGAAGGTATCATCCTCTTCACTTGGAGGAAAGAGCCAGGGATGAGGATAATCTCTCTGCTGTAGATTATGATGTATATACACTGACATAAAACACAATCAGTTGTTCTTGTTTGTTTTCATCTGCCTGGTTTATGCTTTGATTTACATGGGTGGTGTGCGTATGTGTGAGTGTGTGTGTGTGAGTGTGTGTGTGTATGTGTGTGTCTGCTGACCATCTCTGGGGAAGTCCATTTCTAAACATCAAAGGTCAGTTTGTGAACCTCTTACATTTAGAAAGGTCTTGCTGATGATCCCATTTAAAATTTTATTCTTCTTTTAAGAGGCATGACATAGGATATATGGGCATACATTTTTCTTCAGAATTTTCCCTGTCTTTGTAGGAGCAAAAAACTGAAATAGGTGCTTATTTATTTTTTTTAAAGCTCTCTAGCTACTGGGAACAGCAAGGACTTTGCCATTTAATTTTTGTTATTATCCAGCTCATGAAAATGTATTTCTTAATCCCCCAGCTACAGATGCTCCTATCAGAAAAAGCATAAACTGATATGTCCCCTGTACTCTCGGAGCATATAATTTAAGACTAACAACATGGCATACACACAGAGAGACGTGCAGAACATGCCCAAAGAGCTAGCATTAGGATGAAGATGTGGGCTTCAGCCCAGGAGGGAGAGGAAAAGAAATTGGGTGATTCACAGAAGCTGCTAGGTATTTAGCTGTGGGTTGAGAAATCTTCACAGTATATCCAGTTTAGTCAAATTTATGTGGAGAAAATGATCAAGCCAGTGTTTTCAGCCCTTTGGATTACCAAACGGGATGGCCTGGTCTAAGGAGTCAAGATGATTAGTCACAAAACAACACGACCTTTATCACAGGAAGGCTTTGGAGAGAGGGCAGATTTGGAGGTCTCATCCAACATGGGGAGGGAGGAAGTGACCTGATGCTAATGTTCTGTTACACTGAGGCAACATTTCAGTGTGAGTGGATGTGGGGCGGGGGTTGGCATAGTAGGGAAGGAGGGGAGCTGGAGGAGTGAATGGCATATATGAACTGGATGCCTTGTTCACAATCTTGCTTTCCCCAGGTGGACCCAAGGAGGGACTCAGCTGTGCTCAGAAGTCCAGGGCCGCTCAGTCCGGTCACCTGGCGATGAGGCCCCAGGCTCATCTGACAGCATCCAGCTGCTGAGCAAGGAGAGCCAGGCCCCCAGGTGCCGTCTCTGCTGGAGACGAGTTCATATCTTGCTCTGTGCCCTCGGGTGTACCACTCGAAGCCTTAGTTCTCCTTCATTATTAGTAAAATAAATGAGTTGGACTAGACGTTCTCTAGGATCCCTTCCAATTTTCTGATTCTATGAATCAGGTGCCCATTTTAAAAAGGACTCTTTCCCAGTTGAGAAAATAGCAATAGTGAAGCATTCCCCCAATTTGTTCTGCCTTTGTGAAGGGGGAAATCTTTGCAAATTAGGACTTAGAGGAGAAGACAGACATGGCATCTTCCTGAAGCCTAGGGGTGGGGGCAGATCCCTGCACCAACAAAGCAGTCTTAGGCTCAGGAGATGGGGGCATCAGTGGTGCTTAACCATGTGCTCCTGCCATCTTCCTGGGGGAGAGGTACCACCTACTTGACTCCACCCCCTCCTTAGTCCTGATGGGTGGCATCAGGCTACATGTGCCCTGTCCCTTTCTACAGCTTCTGGCTCAGCTCAGGGTATTAGGATTGTTTGCTTTGTGCCGGAAAAAAACAAGACATACATTTAAAAAAACGATTTATCAGAGATAACACACTACTCCAGAATAATAGAAAGGTGCATAAAAGTGTTAAGAAGCATACAAAATGAAAACAGTTCGAAGTCTATCACCCAGAGCGATTTACATTTTATTTTAAAGTATTTTGTACCCTTAACATCAATGAAAAACTATGTAACCTGCTGTATTTTTTTGTTTTGCTTTTTTTTTTCTTTCTCAACCTCATAGCATGATTCCATGTCAAATATATCTGCCCCCACTTCACCTCCCACTGCTTCCCAATGCTGACCGTCTTCTCTGG